>KK120726.1:115669-135090 GCA_000611955.2 Stegodyphus mimosarum | reverse complement strand
CAAAAAAAAAAAAAAAAAAAAAGTTCTTTTTTTTTTAACACGTTTGAACCAGAGCAATTTATTTAGAATCTACTTCTGATATAACATTTGTTAGGGTCCACATTACGGGAAAAGACGAAGAAATTACTGTATATTTAAAAGCTAAAATAACCATAATTGAGGAACGACAGGTTCAAAGACTTACTCGCAATGGATGCAAAGCAGTTAGATTATTTAATTTCGGGAAAAGGTATAAGATACAGATTAAAAGATTAACAATTAACGTTATGCTGGTGAAATTATTATGAGTGAATAGCAATAAACATCAGAAATTTTTACATTACCTAGAAAATTATTTTGCATAATGAACACTGCAAAAATGAAACCTTTATGCATTCTTTTCTCAAGAATACGCCAGGCAAATGAGAGGCGAAAGGAAAGTCTTCCAATGTTATTGCTCGAGGCTGATGAGTTTCACTATTATGTAATCGCATCATTTATCATACTGTTCTCCATAAAGTACTTTTCGCTTTGGTAAGAGTTTTATTACGCTTTTGAATACGAAACCTCTCATGAAATGCTGTTTAAATAAACATACTTTCGCACGAAAATAAATAGACCATTCAGCACAAACAATGGAGCGTCTTATCCGATGCCAAACGTAACAAACACTTAGGTCTTAAATATTTTGTAACCTGGAGTGCGACTGCAAGTCTGAGACTTACGAACAATGAGAAAACACTATAAAAGATTGCTTTTGTTGAAGTTTCATTCCAGGTATGTGCTATCAGCAGAGAAGACGATTTGGAATATAAAAGGGACAAAATTACTTCCGCCGTTGACGATATCGGTAACAAAATGTGCTTTAGTACAAATTAAGAGCTTCTGTGCTATCAAGGAAATAAAGAAGGAATTTTAACTCTCTGTATCTCCTGTTCAACATTTTTATTTCCGTTTTGAGGCGTATTAAAGGTATTATGAATTTTGACATCCCTAGGTCTCTAGGGATTCAATTTCCAGCGTTTGTGTTTTAGATCAAATGGTAGGCGTTAGCAATAAATTTTAAAAAGAAAGCTCATATTTGTGTTTTGAGAATACGTTGTCATTATTCTGTAGAGTCATTAGGTTATTTTGAAGCAGGAGACGCGAAAAATATGCAATGCCTCGCCGAATGGATTCGAACCCCGGACCTCACGAATAAAAGCCGAGTGTACTTCCAGTTACACCACGAAGGCATGCGGAAAGAAGAGAGAAATTACCTTACGGACTGCGCCTTTTAAAGAGCGACTGGAAATGAGGGGGACCAATCGCCAAATCCTAGTGGTGACGAATTAGCGTCCCCCACCACCCTTAGTTCGGGCGCCACTGAAGAGTCGTTAGATTATTTTGAAGCAGGAGACGTGGAAATCTGCAATATCTCAGCGGGACTCGAACCCAGGACCTCTCGAATAAGCGTCGAGTATGCTTCCATTTCCACGACGAAAGCTTGCGGAAGGGAGGGAGAAACTACATTACAATTCCATTCAGTTGATTCTATTCAAGGCAAATACGGCGAGGAAATTATTATTTTTCACATTCTAATACTGAATTGCGTTCCACTTCTTCCTTGTTCAGGTTAAATAACTCGTTCTTTTGATTTGTAATTTGCATGGTAATGGCTTTTAACATCATCATGTTTTACATTAAAAACTGAAGGATTATCACATGTTCTTAAAACTCGACTATCATGTGTTAAGTATTCGTTTATATGTAAGAATATCATCCTATGTCTTATTATTGATTGAAGTTCTTTTCGTAACATTGATGTCAATACAGATATTGCTATTTTCGTTCGTTATATCCTTGATGTGTTCACCTTCTTTTCCGCATTCGGCATAAATTTTGATTTCAAATCTTAATATTCTATGAAATTTACTTGTAGATAAATCTATTTTAAATTCGTTCTGCAATCTGCTAATATTTGTTTGTCAAAATCTTATATTAGTAAACTGAATGCGTTATTTACATTTCTCTCTAATTTTTCTTTCAAGTTCTCAAAGAAATAATCTTCGAGATAACCGTTCAACGCTGTAATTGCGTTATTTCTATCTTTAATAATGAAATAGAGCCACTGAAATCCATAAGAATATTTAAATTATTATCTTCGTTACTTTCTTTTATATTGTTCCAAGAAACAAACATTCTGAATCCCTTGAGTGCTGTGTTTTTAATTTTAAGCGGAACAGCAAATTCAGGCGGGAATTCTTCCGGTTTATCTCTTGAATTTAAAACAAATATTTCAGAAGAAATTTTTCTTTGAAATTACTCATGGTTTGTTGTTGTTGTTGACTAATGCTCACTTGTCTGACGTATAGTTAGACGGAGCCCACGATAATCCTCGTTGTAAGAAGCGCAAGATTACGCCTGTAGTTGCCAACAGCCTTGAGTACCTTACAGGTGAAAGTGCAATTTAACTCAATTCCGCCCCCAATTTTGATGGAAAAAACCCCGGGGTGGGACGGGTCCCGAGGGTCTCCCATCCCTTTTACCCTACCACCAACCTATCGAAAGGACTTTCGGTTCCCCTCATATTTAGAGTGCCCCCACGCCGCAAGAACACTATACATTTACAAGCATCTATGCCTTATCCGGGATTCGAACCCAGGCCCTTCGGCCCACTATACAGGTTGGGTAAAGTAATATAAAACTTCCAGATGAGATCGGCTTTTATTTCTTCGGTTAAGTATTTCATGCTGTATAAACCGCAGTTAACAGATTAAGGATTTTGACAAATGTCATGATATATTACGTCTTCCTTGATGTGTCCAGATATTTCAGTGTACTTTTAGGAATGTTTTGTAATTTCATATAGTCACAAAAAAGAATCAAAATATTCAACAAAAGTATAATTCGGATGGTTATAATAGCAAACTCAATGGTTTCCAGGGCACATAGATACATCTAAATTGGTAATATCGTTTGCGAATTTTTTTCATTCTTTCGGATAGTAAATCGGAAGTATAAACTACTTTAAACCATTTTCATTTTTGAAATTATCTTCAATTATTTTCTTGGAAATTTCCAGGCTTGACTTCCTTTCCAGAAAATGTTTTTAGAGCATCTTCCTTTCTGTTTATTCAGTATATTCTGTAAAGACAATTGAAAGTAGGGATTAAGTATTTTTGAGACGGTTCTGCATTCAAGAAGTTTCTGAACACCAACGCCTGCCTTTGCGCCAATGGCGCCTAAAGTGGCGGCTTTTGAAGTAGCTGTTTAAGCAGAAATCAGATTGTTCTGGTGTAGTGATGTAAGCGACTTTTTCTGAAAGTTATTCTTTTTTCAATTTGAATTTTTTATTTGAGATTTTCTTTAAAGTATATGACACTTCGGTGACTTGCCATTTGTGATTTTTAAAGAAACACTTTTTTATTTATTTATTTATTTATTCATTTATTTTCATATGCTTTTCTGGCCCTATATCTCTGAGAATCAGAAAGATAAACATTCATTATAAAATAATGTGTCATTTATACGGAAATAAATTTATTACAATATTCCTTCCCAAAATCATTATTCACTTACGTATTTCTTTGTAAGTTGCCAAATACAATCATTACCTGATCTTTTTTACATTTAGAACAGTTGGAAAATTTTTGAGTTAGCTCTTTTAAAAGCTTGTAGAGTCATTGAGTTCTTTCGAAGCAGGAGACATGAAAAATTGAGTTCTTTCGAAGTAGGAGACATGAAAAATGAGCAATGTCCTTGCCTGGACTCGAACCAAGGACCTCTCGAATACGCGCCGAGTGTGCTTTACCAATATATCATGAAGGCATGCTAAGAAGGCGGGAGAAATGCCTTATATATTCCCCCTTTTAAAGGGAGACTGGGGATTAGGGGACCCAATCGCCAAATCCTGGTGGTGGAGAATCATCATCCACTACCTTTTTTAGTTCGGGCGCCACTGTAGAAATATTAGATTTTTTTAAGAGAGAATGTGAAGAAATATGCAATGCCCTCGCTGGTACTCAAACCGCGAACCTCTCGAATACGCGTTGAGTGTGCTGACCACTACACCACGAAGGCATGCTAAGAAGACGTATAAAGTGTTTTGACAGAAAATCGGACTTTTTCTGAAATACATACTGACTAACATACTGAAATGACAAACGCATGCGGTAAATGTGCATATTTATGAAAATGATAAAGAAAATTAATTTTACCAACTTTTTTAGTTCGGGCGCCACAGTAGAGACATTAAGATTTTTTGATGCTGAGAGACATGAAAAATGAGCAGTGCCCTCGCCGAGACTCGAAACACGGACCTCTCGAATACTGGTTGAATATGTTTACCATTACACCACGAAGGAATGTTAAGAAAACGGGACAAATACCTTATAAGCTCTTTAAAAGCATTAGATTATTTTAAAGCAGAAAATATGAAAGTTGCATGAAAGAGCCGTTACGAAAATATAATGAGTATTACAAACCATTCTTTGCAGAATTTATACAATTCGAAGATTTAGATCCAATTAAAAAGAATATAAACAAATACGATGAATGCTGCCTTGCTGAAGACCAGACAAGTATTAAGAATTCATACTTTTGAGGTAGACACAGAACGCATTCATCAATTATCTGTCCCAAGCCTATTTACAGCGTTCCTAAAGAAGCAAGAATTAACGACAATTGTCTCATAGTTCTTAATTTACAACCGAAAGAAATGCAACAGCTCAGGAAGGATATTATTGGGTAATTAGGAAGAGAAAATTTTAGTGAAATCTTCATATATAGGTGCAAAAGAGCCCATGATTTATCATTCTTCATTTTTAAAATTTTAAAATGAGACAGGGAAAAAATTTATCCCTATATAAACGGAAAAAAGTTAAAAGATTGGTTTTACATTTATGGGAAGTGTTACAAAGTTTATTATGGTATCAGTTTATCATTACCAATCTCTAAATTTTGATTTAGGGGAAGTTCTATCTACTTTTACGTGTTTGCTTCTTGCTGCACTGAGAATTGCAACAGGAATTATCGAATGTTTAGATGAATTGTTAAAATTTTCAGAAAAAAAAGAGGTATGTGAGCATACCTACATATTTTATAAACCTCTGTTAAATTCTCTGAAAGCTAAAACTATAACAGAGGAAAATATTTTGGTTAAAAAAGCAAGAATTTATTCAAGATTTCCATTCTTTCTCAGTTGAAAAGTATTTGAAAAAGAAAAACTTGAATGACTACTAATTATTTTATACTAAATGTATTTTCCTAACCTTTACAAGGCCTGGCACAAAATTGTTATCGACCGAAACGATTTCATTTATAAAGAAAAACTGATTTAATTTGTAAAGAATGGACTCAGCTTATAAACGGAATAAATGAAAAATCATACAAACATGATACTTATTATTTAAAACATAAAGATACTGAAAACAAAAGTCGTGTATGTGATAAAAATATGACAGATGATTTAGAAGCCATTACAAATCCAGTGCGTGAGGAATATGATAGGTGTTGTTAGACCTGTTACACAAGCAAAAAAAGACATTTGGTAGGGAATACTTGTCCCAGTGCGAATATTTATGTAGAAGATATTTGTAGTTAAAATTGTATGGTATATTTTAATTTTATAAGAGTTATTTTAAGTTAATGTATCTTTCCTATACTGCTTTGTAGAGTCATTGGGTTATTTCGAAGCAGGAGACATGAAAAATGAGCAACGCCTACGCCGGGACTCGAACCACGGATTTCTCAAATACGCGCCGAGCGTGCTGACCACTACACCACGAAAGCATGCGAAGAAGGCGAGAGAAATACCTTATAACTTAACTTCAACTTACAACTACCTACCAGAATGAGTATTTAGAATCGCTTTAAATGCAAATGAAAAGGCGAATAGTATTTAAGTCAAGTTTAACTGACTTCGACAGACAGAGTGAGAATTCCTGATTAGCGCGAGTTTGTCTTTGGGCTTCGTCTCTCTAAGCTGCTACTGCGCTCGGCCGTATTTAAGTGCCTTTTGATAGTTCTCTGGCTATTACGGGTCAACTGGTTTAGAAATGTGTTAGCTCCGGCTAAATCTCTTTAGTTAGTCATTAGTTAGTTCTTATTTCTTACGTTGTGAGTTAAGCTCAAGTGGAGGCTTTGTTGTACGTTCAAAGAAAGGGGCTGTTTGTTAATCTTATTTTTAGCAAATAAAGGGTAATTAATCCTTATTGAGTTTACGATTCTCTTTTTGGGCTTAAGCCATTCTTCCTTAGCAGTTCACTAGGTTCCTCGTTACTCAATTTGACAGAATAGCAGTGAGGAACCCTACAAACTGACACTGCTCAGGCCCATCTATATTTCGATCCATCAGTTGGAATGATACTAAGTTTTGCAGAGGTGCTAATCAAGACACGAGGGAAAACATATTTACAAGTATTGCCGACAAGAGAAAATGTAGCGCTGTTGTAACCTATATAGCTGAGAATTAGTCAAACCAATAATAAAAAAATTAACACCGCTTCTTTGCAACAAATGAAATGTCCCAAGCGTTTAAGATAATATTTCAGTGCACTTTATTCAGCAAAAGGATTAACATAGATTAGCGAAAGAATAGCTTTCATAGCGTGAGCAAAGATTTCTTGCAAAGTGATCACCTTCTCAGGGATCACATATTGTATCCTGTATAACACACTCTCGACGGACGTGACATATACTACCAGGAATGCTCAACGTGATATACCACCAGGACATGCTCAACAGACATGCTCACTGACATGCAGAGCATTTGGACGTGATATACCACCAGGAATGCTCAACACAGTCCGTGATATGCTGTCTTTTAAGGTCGTCGGAGTCCCACCAATATAAACCTTGTACTTCTAATAGCCCCACAGGAAAACCTCACATGAGGTTAGATCCGGGAAGAGAGGGAGGCCAGGCAATGAAAAACGCATTATGAGAAGCACTATTTACAGAAGAAATTTATGACACTTTCATCTATAAAGTGATGGTGCAACTGCCTACTGTACCGATAGACTAATACTTGGCGGTACTCCATCCTATATAAAAGTTACCTGAAACAGCAACTGTCCCTAATGAAGTTGTGGAATGGAAACAAAAACACTAGTCAGCATATCATGACACCTTTGCGCAGTAACGGTACAAGTGTTTGATCGTCTTAGATTAATGTTTTCAAAAAAAAGAAGGGTTTTCTGATGGAATCTTCTGTGACGTCACATCAAACAGCATGAAAGCAGTGGGTGAAAAGAAATGGGAAGCAATGTGAGTTTCTGAACTACATGAAATTGTTCGAATGCCCAATTTCGGCAATTATGAGTGTTAACACTCCCATTTAGGGGAAAATGATCTTTAGCTTCTGCAGAATAATCTACGGCCAAGCATCGTCGAATGAAATGTCAGAGGAAATGTTATCCTTTTACTTTAATTGTTGTGTTTTAATTATTGTATGCGGCTTATCTTGCATGGGTTTGAAGTGAACAACTTTTGCAAGATTTGCTATGAAGGATTCAAATCCAATAGTCGCGTGCAATTGTTATTGCCAGCAACGATTGCAGTCAAGACATCAGTTACAGTCTGTTCTGACACTGGTTTCCGCCCTTTAACAAACCGAGCTGCTAAGAATACCTTTTCTTCAAACTTCTGAATTATGAATTTCAATGCATTAATTGATAAAAAGCCTTTAAGCAGGTTGTTACGACTTAACTTACGAAGAGCGGCTGTTGCGCTTGATTGATGAAGGTAAAATAATTTCACAAGTAACACGTTCAAGTAACATACACAAGTAACGTACATAGTTACATACACACCGACATAGGGGGCTACCAGCCCAAGAGACACGAGGTCTCCCTTACACGGTAAAAAGCGTCATAACCACCGGTGGTGATCCCAGGGGGCTCCACTGGCCCCTGGTCAATGCAGAGGGACAAAATTCCCTCAACATTTATAATAAGTCACACGTCACAAGGTTGACATCGCCGTCCCTCCGCATTGACCGAGGTGGAGTCCAGTCCACCTCGGGCAGCCTTCGATATCAACCATGTAACGTCTCCATAGCCATGGGGTAGACAGGTAGACAAAGCAGTACCATAAGGTCCCTGCCGAACCTGAACCAACCACCGAATAAACGATGGCTCTAGTCCTGTGAAGAATGTTTATTTACCCCAGGAATCAAGCTGTTTAGACACTAGTCTAGCCAGTTGCCTGGGTAGTACCCCGAGTGTCCTCCCACAGGTGGTCGGTTCCGGAAATTCCACCCAATCAATTTCCAGGGATGACATACGCAGTTACAGTTACATAGAGTCGGATACAGTTACTGTTTGACTATAACAAGAACAGTTCCCACCACAGTGTCTGGCGTGTGGTGGTCACTATAGCAACAGGGGACGAATCAAGGATTGCCAATTCATCTTTAAATGCGCCAAGATGACAAACCGAAAAGTAAATTTTCAAGACACCCCTACAGAAAATATGCCAAGGCTCTTTCTACGGCAACAGACAGCTGCAGACTAACTAACTGGCTAGAGCTTTTCTTATGATAAACAGACTGTACATAGATACAGGACCAATATATCGCCTTATGATCCCCAAGTTGGACAACTTTTGGAGATTTCTAGGCAAATTTGGCTATAAAAGTTAATCATCAAAAATGTAGCCAGCTTGGCGCTATCTCCCTAATCTGGCGAGATAGTCATTTCGATGTTAAATGTAACCGCGTTTATCCGGCTATGTTTCACTCTCTTGAGACCTCATGTTAACATTATACAAGACTTAACTACATTTTATATAAAATTTCGCTAAAATTATTTACATATATACAAAATTCATAACAATTTCTTTACATTTTACATGACATAATGGCTTAAATTTTCAACAGAGAGTAAAAGTAAAACATTAGAAATAAAAACTCCAAAAGCCAGACCACTAACTACTACAGTAAAAAGAATACGTGCAATTTTAGAGCCTGTTATTAACTTTTAGAAAATTAATGTCTTTTTCGAGGGTAAAGTTCTTTTTTCTTAAAGGTTTCTTTTGAAGTCTCCTCCTAATTTCTCAAACCCCGCCATTTGCCACAATGATTACATAGTTTTACGTGAACTACTTGACAAGATTTTGAGAAATGACTTTCGCCATAATTTTAACCTCCCTTCATCGTTTACAACTACTCATTATACGCTCCAGCGGAGGAAAGAAGAAAGCTGACGAGATAAGGATTTGTGAGCAGAAACTTTGCATCTTCTTCGACATGTTTTATAGCTTGTATTTCAGATACAGCCAAGCATATACACTTGTTCCTTACAAAAATTATGGTAAAGACACAAACCCATGTATAAAATATATAGTTATTCATAAAACAGCTTCAACAAAAATTCCATTTATGTAGAAAGCCACGTTTATTTATTGTTGAAAATAGTTCCATACAAAGAAATTTAATTTGCAAGAAAGCTAAATAAATTCTTTCATTCTTAAAGTAATGAAGATTTTTCTGCCATAAATTTCCTTTTATGCCATTGAATGAACTGCAAATGGGTTCAAGATAGCTATTAACATTGATGTTTATTCCTGAAAATTGTAAATGGAGAACTTTTTCCCGGCATTTTAGCAGAGATTTTAAAAAGACATATTTTAGATAAATATCTTAATATAAAAATTCTTAATTCTAAAGCAATCAGGAAATTAAACTTTTCGAAGTATTGATTCTATCCTACTCCGCTACAAATCGTACTCTGAATGTAACATTTAAAGCGATGAGCTTTTTGTACCTTTTCTAATTTGTTTATAATTTTGTATATGATATTTGTGTGTTGTCACTTATCTCAATTGTCCGATAGTAACATCAGATCAAGCCCACGAAATTCTTCGTGGCAAGGAGTAGAAGATTGCTCCTGTCGTTGGCAACAACTTTAAGCACCATACAGGTGACAGTACGACTTTGCTCTGTTCCATCCCCAATTTTGATGAAGAGCACTCCGGAGAAACGGGTCTGAGAGTCTCCCACCCCGCTTCCCCTACCATCAATCTCTCGAGAGAACTTTCGATTCACTGGATATTTAGAGTACCCCCATGTGGCATAGACGCTATTTATTTACAAACATCCATCCTTTCTCCTGGGATCGAACCCAGATCTTTCGGTACGGCAGTCAGCGTCGCTAACCGCTATTCCGTTTCGGGGGGGGGTGGATATGCTATTCGGAATATATACCACCTTGTAAGAGCTTATTCTACTGTAATCACTTTCGTTCTTTATCGTATTTTACCGTCCAGTAAGTCTGAATGTACAAAATTGTTCAATATTTAATATTCATAGTAGCTGTAGAAAAGTGGATAATGTGCCATCTATGGATAATAGATCATCTAATTTATTTATATTGGACCTAATCAGTTTTCATAGTTTAGTGCAAAAATAAAAAATTCGTCAAATTAGAAGGCATTTTCTATCTTCTTTTCAAATTCCTTATTTTCTATCTTCCTTTTCGCCGCACCAATAGTATATATATATATATATATATATATATATTCACATTGTTACTCGGATCAGCGAGCTCAGTGTTTTTATTCTTACATGTTGGTAAATTGCACATTTGTTTGCTTATGATTGAATTATGTTGTTCTTATCTTCCGGTTAAGGTTTTTATGCCTTTAGTAAATTCGCATGCAATATTCGTAAAATTATCAACAATTTAAGAGTTAAGTTTAATTATTTTTACCATAGCATCTACATTTGTTTACATTTGAAACTTAGCAGAATAGTGGATTTGTTGCCAATCTAGAGCAATTGAGCTTCGCAACAACAAAGATAACGCCTTCGTTTATTATTGCGAATTAAACCATGCTTAATTGATTCCGGAATTTATTCGAGGAAATAAGTGCTTAAGATTTACTTCGTAATTTTTAATACAGATATTTTGAGTTTTTAATGTATTTTTGCCTTCTCGCTAAGTGAGAACTGAATTATTGGGTTGGGAATTACGTAATTGCGGATTTCAGTCATAGATGGCTTCAGTTGAATTTTTAGGTTTGCAAACGTAGTACAAATGTAAAACACATTTTGTTATTTGTTAGTTGGCAATTCAGCTGTGAATCAGTAAAATAAGTTTTTTGATCGGTTGTGTAGTTTTCGTTTGGCGTTCGTTGAAAAATGGAAAATCAAAAGGAACATTTTCGTCATATTTTGCTATTTAAAGGGAAAAGCGCATCGCAAGTTCATAAAAAGTTATGTGCTGTTTATGGTGACGAAGCCTTAAAAGAACGGCAGTGTCAAAATTTTTTTGCCAAATTTCGTTCTGGTGATTTTTCACTCAAAGATGAAAAACGCTCTGGTCGTCCAGTTGAAGTTGATGACGACCTAATCAAAGCAATAATCGATTCGGATCGTCACAGTACAACACGTGAGATTGCAGAGAAGCTTCACGTATCACATACATGCATTGAAAATCACTTAAAACAACTTGGCTATGTTCAAAACTCGATACATGGGTTCCTCACGAACTGAAGAAACGCATTTAGCGCAACGCATTAACAGCTGCGATTTGCTAAAGAAACGTAATGAAAATGATCCATTTTTAAAGCGACTGATAACTGGCGATGAAAAATGGGTTGTTTACAACAATATCGAGCGGAAAAGATCGTGGAGCAGGCAAAGTGAACCAACTCAAACAACATCAAAAGCTGATATTCATCAAAAGAAGGTTTTGTTATCAGTTTGGTGGGATTACAAAGGAATTGTCTACTTTGAACTCTTACCACCCAACCGAACGATCAATTCTGATGTCTACATTGAACAACTAACGAAATTAAACAATGCAGTTGAAGAAAAGCGGCCCGAATTGACAAATCGAAAAGGTGTTGTATTCCATCATGACAATGCAAGGCCACACACATCTTTGGTCACTCGGCAAAAATTATTGGAGCTTGGTCGGGATGTTTTGCCACATCCACCATATAGTCCTGACCTTGCACCATCTGATTACTTTTTGTTTCGATCTTTACCAAACTCCTTGAATGGTAAAAATTTCAATGATGATGATGATGTCAAATCGTACCTGATTCAGTTTTTTGCTAATAAAAACCGGAAGTTTTATGAACGTGGGATTATGATGCTGCCTGAAAGATGGCAAAAGTCATTGATCAAAATGGTCAATACATTACAGAATAAAGTTATTTAGTTCCATGAAAAAATTGTCTTTGATTTTCTAAAAAAAATCCGCAATTACTTAGTTGCCAACCCAATATTTGAAGGAGAAATACTGAATTGTCTATGAAAAACTTTTTTTTAATTTCTTCTATACATTGTTTTAGATTTATTATAGCATTTCAATAGAACATGTTGCAATGATTAGATAATTCTTCAGATGATATAATTTTTGTGCGTTCTGAGTTATAAAATGAATGAGATGTAAGGCTGTTAAGTGAACCTAACGCCAGAGTGTCGCTATGGTAAACAAATATAGTGAATTTTAAAGAGTGTATTTATTGTGGTTTATGCGTTATCAACGAAGTAGATTTCATTCAATCCAGTATGTTTAAATGAAATGCAAGAAAAAACGAGCATAATTTAATATCTCGTACAAGGAAGTCATGTGGTGTACACATCAGATTTTACCTTTCTGCGAGAATGATCTTCGGGTCTTACGTGAAGCGAGTGCTAGATTCCAGATTATAAGCCTCTTTGGACACATAGCAAAACATGTGGCAACTTTAAATTCACCTGCTTCCTTATAATATCTGCTTGTATGCAAGAGGCCTTTTAAGGCTCCAAGAACGTAAATGTCTAAAACGCGTTAAACTTATCTATCTTGGCCTTAGCCATTTGACTAAAGGAGAGGTTTCCTTTCCATCTAAAGAAATTGCCAAAATACGAGTAACACATACACTTTCATAACCACTTTCATAACATTTCATTCAGTGGAGGATATGTAGATGGATGAGGTATGACCTATTCGACCAATAGTCAACTACGTTCCTTGACCCATCAGCAGTGAAATTTTATCCTCAACTACGTTGATAAGTATATGAAAGGTATGTATTTTATTCCTTACATTCCTTACATGCACTTACCCACATACTAATTCGCCGTGACATACACACACATGCCTAAAGAATGACTGGATTAAAGATTCAGTACCCAGTCAATCAAGTGAAGTTGGTGACAAATGGCCATCGCCTGTATTTTAAGTTTTCGAATGCCTCTGTAACGACATTAATTTCATTTGTTGACTGAAAAGCTCGAAAAAAATAAATATGCCTCGTTGGGCATTGAAACCTGCTTTTGTGATAGCTAGCTTAATACAAAAACCACTGCACAGCAGGAGGACAAAGAAGAACAACTTTAATTCCTTATAAAATAGCAATTTGACTTCTAACTTTGAATGCACTGAAATTCAAATTGAATTTCTCGTGTTTTAAGTTTTAATGTATATTTGAAAATAACTCGTGTACTTGGTGAAAATCAAAGTAACAATAAAAAATATTCCATCATTTAAAAAGAAGTATTGATAACTGGTAGAAGATTAGAATTACAATCAAAAGAAGCCAAATATCACAGATAAGGGTTTAAAGGAAAGGGGAATAAAGCTAACAATAATAAGACAAAAGAACATAACCATGACTGCAAAAGCTAGCAATAAAATGCCGAGACGTAGATTCAAGATATCTATAAAAAGGTTAGATATCTTGAAAACAATCCTTTTCATCCTTTTATCAAAAGAATAAGTAGCAAAAGTGTTTTATACTGTGCTTGATAAATCTTTAAATATTTCACTCTTGAAATCCAATCGAATGCAATGAAATGCTTATTTAATATTTATTTACTCTGATTTAGCATTTATTTATACTTATTTAATGTTTGCTTTTCTAAGGGAAGCCGGTTATTTACACTAGACATGACAAAAATCATGGGAACACCTATTCTGGAATTTGACCCCAGGTTGATCTACTAGCTTCCACCAGTCATACATTCTGCTACTGGTGAATACAATATCATTTTCAAATATTTTAAACTGCTATATCATCAGATCAGAAGATAAACACCCCAAAGTTAACTTTAAAATTAGTAAAGAAACAACCTTGTATTTGGCGTAAATTTAGCTAAGGTTCCTATTTAACAGGAGAAAAGAAATTTCCAAGATTGGAAAGCCGACGGCGTAGTTGTCCTAGTTATACCCTACTGCAGTAAAGCGAACAGGAAGGTAGCGCCATCTGTCGACAAAATTAGTAAAGAAAATTTAAAAATTAAGTTAACAGAATTTCTAAAAGCATTAGGAAAGACTGGATCATGTAAATATGAAGTGTTTGTAACTGCGTAGCACTACTTCTTTCTGTTAATTTGTTTTCAGGTTTTCAAGACCAAATTTATGTGAACTATTCTTAGCTTAATTCTCATTTCATTTTCTGAAAAAACATTCAAGCGTAGTAGTTCATGTATTTTGTTGGCGTCTTATACGTAATGTGAGACTAACCTAGAGCTAACTCTTATTCTATATCTACCTAGAGCTAATGTTATTCTGCATCAGCTTCGGTTTTATTCAATGATCTCAACTAAGCTTTAACTGAATTTTCTGTTTCTAAAAATTATTTTAAAATTCTCTGTAGTATTTTATACCATTGCTACCTCAACTTCGGTATTATTCGTCCAGACATAGTTTTGAAATCAATTTTAAATCCCTCAGTTTTATACAGAAATCGAAACCCAATATGTACTTTGGTTTGAGGATCTTATAAAAGGTAATTTTCGTAACTTCAGCATTTACGTTCATTACAATTAATGAGCAAATCCAGACCACACATTTGCGTCTTGAACAACTAAACATACTATAGTCAACGTTTTCGGGAACTCCTTCTAGAGAATGGTGTGGAAAGAATATTCTTTCACTAGCAACGTCTAACAAGATTGTGCTAGTATGTTAATCAACATAATTTCTACTCTAGATCTTGTGATCTTCAATCTTCGGCTAACATCGACTTCAAAGAATTTTGATTAGTAGATAAAACTAGTGCCAAAGGCCTTTAGCGGTATATTTAAAAGAAATGATGCTTTTTTATCATCAACACCCGGAGGCGATAAGACCGATAAGCATACGTTTTTTCATCATAATTGACAGCAATTATATCATGGCACATCATCTTAGAGATGCATTAAATCTTTAAGCATGGCATTTGTCTATAAGAAGCAGGTAGCAGGAAATCGTGCATGTATTGCAAGACATAAGTTCATAAATTTAATTTGCATGACATGATATTCTCGGCATGGCAAGATTAATAAACATCTAACTTAAACGGCAAATCTAAAAGACAAGTCCAAGGTAAAAGCAGTGAGGCAGGATGTGCAATTATATTTTTTTGTGGCTGTGGAATGCGAAGTTGCCCATGCAGCAGCTCTACGAGCCTACACCAGGTTTACAGAGTCGGAGGATTTTCCTTCTGAACCGGTGACTCTCTTTTAACAGAAATGATCCTTTTATATTTGGTATGGTATTTGAGTTTTCTGCCTTCACCACATTTTTTAATTATTATTAAATCTCTCCAGTGTTGTTCCTATTTCCTCTGTCGTTGGAGAGTGCCGATTCCTATTGAAAAGCAGGCCCACCAGCGGCCGAGCGGTAAAGACGCTGAACACTGGTAGTTCGGTCCGAGGTTCGAATCCCGCGAACGGGCTGGCTGCATGGGCGTTTTCGTGGTTTTCCCCATGTGTAACGTGTATACGAGCCAGTTTCCCTTAGAAAGTCCTCCACGAAGGCATCCCTCCCCTTAGGCAGATAGCCCTCGAGTGCTTTGCATTAACTGAATAACCTAACCTAACCTATTGAAAAGCACTTACAAATCAAGCCTTAGAAGTCTTAAGCCAAGCATTTAAAATTCTTTACAACATAATGAGGTAAGGAAAACGTGCAATGAGTTAACGAAAATGTGCATTTTCAATTTTTGATTATTATTTCTTTGAGAGCTATTGAGAAATCTTCACTTCGAATATTTATAAAGTACTAGCTTTTAACCTCGGCTTCGCTCGCGTTGATGTCGTTAAATAAGCTTAAACTCCGCGCGAATTTTAAAAATACACTTCGAGTAAAATTTCAGTAAATACTGCCCTTCTTCAACCTATAGGCCGAGGATATTTTGTATTTACGCGGAGTGTATCGCCACGAAATCTAGTAAACTGCTACGTATATTTCTTAATGACTGAAAAATATTTGTGAAAGAAGAGCCAAAAGCGGAAATCCTGAATAATTTTAAATAATAAATTAAATGAAACAAATAAAAATTAATAAACGCTTAATTAATAAATGTTAAGCTTTCACGCCTTAATTACTTAACCGACCATCATGAAAATTTCAAGAAATTTTTTTGGTATATTAGAAAAGGTTTAAAATGTTTACTTAGCGACGCACCTGCGCGCGCAAACTTTTACTTCGTTTAACTTATCGTTATGAAACTTTCAACATTTAATGTTTGTACAACGACAATCATTTTAAGCTATAAAACCTATTATACAGTTTACGTTTCAACAGATAAGTTACATTTTACAGCCTATAATCTTTTCTAACATATCAAAAATATTTCTTGAAAATTTCATGATGACCGGTTAATTAATTAGGGCTTGAAAGCGTAACAAACAAACAAACTCACATTCGCATTTATAATATTAGTTAGGATTTATGCATATACAAATTTATAAAGTATTTATAAAGTACTATATTTATAAATTACAATATTTATGAAGAATCTGATATCTGTCAACCAATTTAAGCTCTATGTAGACGATAAGCGACGGTTCGCTAAGTATAACAGAAACTCAGGAAGGCTGTAAAGAACCACATATTTAAAACCGCTCAAGATGAACAAAAGGTGCTCCTGGTGCTTACAATTCTACCAGCATTTATGGCAAGAAACTGAAAAGCAAGGTAAAGCTAAATCAAAGGTAAAGCTAAATTTAAATAGACATAGAGATCAAAGGCTACACAGAGCAATTTAACGCGGAGTTTTCTCTAAACTGGATTTCATATATCGGCAATTATAATGCAAGATCGAAAATAGGAACTGTTATCTAGAATAGCAAGTTTGTAATGTAAAATGCCATTTCTTGGAAACACGTCATCATTTCACATTTCTAAAATGTCATTTCTTGGAAACACGTCATTATTTCATTGCTGCCACCTGCTGTTAGAACGTCTTTAAATCTACTAAAGTATTTTTATCAATTTTTAAGAAAGTTAATTTTTTACAGGTAAATAAATAAACTATTTAGAAAAAAGATTATAATTTTGGCAAGATTCTCTCTGTTAATTTTTTTACAATAGTTTCGTAAATTACACTCAAAATTTATTGCATCAAATAGGCAAATTTGGTCTAAGTCAGCTTGCACTAGCACTGCTCTGTTAATTTAAAAAGAAAATTTTATTTTTTCCCTTAAATTGTTCTTTTCTGTAGCAAATTAAAAATCTTTATAAATTATTCTTTTAAGTAAGTCGGCACAAAAGATTTACAATCTAAAAGGAAAATAAGAAAATTACAATACAATAAAAACTTTGCTTAAGGGTGCTCCATTCAAGGACTTGTAGATTTTACGATGACTGACCACATTCTTTTCCGCTTCAAAACTGTTTCATCGAGTTTTTTTTTCTAATAAAGGAGTCTGAGAAGCAAGCTAGAGGTGTAAATCGGTCCTCTCATGCTTTTCCAAACTAGTGCTTTGTACTTGGTGTTACTTTTAGTACGTAACATGGCTTTGTACTGCATTTAGTACACAACAACAACGTTAGCTCTCTAGAATTTCCCTGATTTCGTTTAATAAAAACGGTAAAATTTTGGTCCATGTATGTGAGTTTAAAATAGCAATCAGGCAGTATTTAAAATACAGAAGTATGAAAAATATTTATACTTGTAATTCCTTTAGCTTAAACTGTAGAGACATTAGGTATTTTTGAAGAAGGAGAGATGAAAAAATGAAGCAGGAGAGATGAGCAACGCTTTCGTCGGAGATCGAACCACGGACCTCTCGGTTACACGTCGAGCGTTCTAACCACTACTTCACGAAGGCATGCGAAGAAGGCAGCAGAAATACCTTATATACTCCCCCTTTTAAAGGTCGACTGGGGTTTGGGGGACCCAATCGCCAAATGTTGGTGATGGAGGATCATCAACCACCATCGTTTTAGTTCGGGCGCCAGTTGTAGAGACATTAAGTATTTTTGAAGCAGGAGAGATGAGAAATGAGCTACACCTTCGCCGGGAATCGAACCACGGACCTCTCGGGACCACGGTCTAGCATGCTGACCACTACAGCACGAAGGCATGTGAAGAAGGCGGGAGAAATACCTTATAAAACTACTATTTAAAATTGGTACGAAACTTGTTCTGAATTTTAAACCTTCAACAGATTCTTATTGCAATAGATTTTCTTTATAATATTAAGTGATGAACAGCTTTTGTTGTCTAGTATACTAGAGACAGAAATGAAGAAAAATAAGTAAGTCGCATCATAGACAAGCAATAATTTGCTCCTGTTTATATGAGCCTTTTTAAAGATATAGCGAGCAATATTTCAACTTATTTCATAACATGACTGAATTATTTATTATCTTTCATTGAAACAATTATCAAAAGTGAAAACATTTTAATGGATTTTGTATAAAGAAGGATTTAATTATAACAATCTAGTGTTATTTAACGAAAAAGCTCATTCTGAAAAAAATCATATGTGTCAAATAAAACCAAATCTAAACAAATTTGGTTTTCATCTAAGCAAAGTTCATTTTAAGAAATTGTACTCAAGTCTTTCATAATTATATATTTCTTTATCTTATTTACTTACATTTTCTTCACAGCTACAGATATTTAGGTAAAGAAAAATCGTAATTACAGATTTTGTTTCAGCTAATCAACTAAACAGCTGAAGTATTAGCCAAATCGAAACAATCAATCAAATCTAAACAAACCCAGTTTTCATCTAAACAAATTTCTGTTTAATCAATTGTATTTTAAAAAAGAATTTTACAACTACTGATTTCTTTCGCTTATTTATTTACATTTTTTCATACCTACAGATATTTAAGTAAATAAAATTGAAATTACCTATTTGATTTTGTTTCAACTAATGAAACTAACAGCTTAAGTAAAAGGCAAATCTAAACAAATCTAGTTTTCATCTAAACAAAATTTAAATGTTTAAAGAATTATATTTGAGAAGAGACTTTCATAACTGTGGATTTCTTTCTCTTATTTATTTACCTTTTTTTCCTAGCTACATATATTTAAGTAAATAAAATCGTAACTAACGATTTTTTAACTACCCTCACGTTTGTGAAAATTGCAACACCAAGGAGGAATCGTCATAATTGAATGCAATTTAATACACAGTTGAGTGGTAGTGGTACAAATAAATGATTAAATGTTCAAAGCAAACAAACAAGAACAAGAGATCAGAATCAGTATTTTGTGTGGCCACCACGCGCCGCAATAAGTGC
>KK120726.1:44387-106516 GCA_000611955.2 Stegodyphus mimosarum | reverse complement strand
GGATCCGCGCTCTTAGTGGTTGTTCCTCAGAACTGGGTCATAACTGATCGTAAAGTTAAACTGTCACGTGTGTCGTGCTCAAGGCTCTAGCCAACGACAGACACAATCTTATGTCCTTGCCACGATAAATTTCGAGGATCTTCCGCTGGATACAAACGGTATTTTTTGCAACATCTCTTCTTCTGTGCACATTATCCACTCTGAATTTTCTGTCTCTTCTGTTGAATGACTGCCCCCTTCATATTCATTATCTATTACCCTGATTTTTCGCCTTTTTACACCTCTTACGTTATCGCTATTTTGATCATTGCCTTTCCCCTCTCTGTTATCAAGTAGTTTACGTACAAACATAATTTCGTTCCATCTTCACTTTGACTGATTTTTTTGATATCTTTCTTTACTTTGACTGATTTCTTTGACATCTTCACTTTGATTGATGTCTTATTGAATACACTCATGGAGCAATATTTCCCCACCCTCGAGTTATAGCATGAAATCAAGTGGTGAACTTCGGGTATGAACGATTAAAAGGGTTCGATGGAATGAAAAGGTTCAGAATGTCATGTCTAGGAAATACACATAAGACGAACTTCTTTCTAAGGAAAGATGCTTCAAGCTAAAAAAATTACTTTAACTTTACGAAGAGATTTATGCAAACAATGTTTTAATCTCATTTTAGAAAGTTCAAAAAACGAAAGCATATGCGATTTCCTCCTTCAAAAGGCACTTCTTAAACCAAATCTGTTTAAGTTTCTTCTTTAAGTAGTACTAAGATGATTAAGAACCTTTCTAATTTGTGGTGGAAGAGCTTTTACACTGATGACTTCCAGTAAATTTTTCCCCATCTGGACATAGCAACATTGCTTTTTATGGCACAGATGCGCAAATTTTTTTTCCAGTAAAACATTTTTTTTTCGTGGTGTATTTTTATATGTATGCAATGAAAGGAAATTACCTGAGTTTCGTTTTCCAATATTCTTAAAGCGAATGAAATAAAAACCTTTATATATGTCGCCTTTTATTTTATTCGCTTTTTTTTGTTGTTGTTGTTATTGTTTTGTTTAAAATAAACAAGGTTTCTATAGCGAATGAAAATATGATGAATACAATAATATTTGCTGTTTAAAGTAAACAAGAAAACTTCTTTTATTCAATTACTTACAAAACATACAGCCGCCCAACCAGTATAGTGCTTAACGTCGCTGACTGCTATGTCGGAGGACCCGGGTTCGAATCCAGAAAAGATGTTATAAATGTATGGATGTTTGTAAATGAATTTTGTCGGTGTGGCATGGAAGCACTCTAAATATGCAGGGAGCCAAAAGTCCTCTCGTGTGGTTTGGTGGAAGGGGAGTGTGAGACCCTCGGACCCGTCCCCCCCGGGGTGCTCTCCATCAAAATGGAGAAAGGAACTGAGCCAAATCGCATTGTCACCTGTTAGGTACTCAAGGCTGTTGCCAGCGACAGGCGTAATCTAGCGCTCCTTACCACGAGGAATTTCGTGGGCTTGGGTTCACTACGTCAAACAACTAAACATTAGCAACAGCAACAACAAAATATACAAAGCGGCTAATAAAATGGATGCAAAGAAACAAGCTCCGGAAAACTATCATTTGATTGCTCTATAGTGAACTAATTAAAAGCCAAACCAGTAAACAGCTTGATAATATAACAGAAAAAATTATCAATTCTCATTGCACTGTCTTACGATTATTAGTGTTATACGAATTTTGTATGCAGATAGTTATTTTAGTGCAATTATATGTGAAATTGTTGTATTTTTTACTGTAATATAAGGTGAAAAATATAGACAGAGAAGCTATGTGGGAAAACTAAGAATACAGAGGCAAGTGCATTTAACATAGAGTAAATGGATATCTCGCTAATTTGCCTAAAAATCTCCAAAAGTCGCCAAACTTGGCAACATTTTGGTTTTCTCTCTGTATCAGCGTAATAAGTATTGCAACTGAATAAATGTACACTGCGCAAAAAAAAATGGGGCAGTTCTACTGGGCCGATTGACGAAATTCAAATTGCGTTTTTCATGTCTCGAAAGCTGCTCGACTTAGGATATATATTAGATTTATATATAGCTTTCTTCTAATATAGGTATTCTGACACAAAATCGGACTTTTTCTGAAATAACATACCAATATTTTTCGATATTTCGATTCTAAGACTCAAATTATGCCAAACTACCAAATTTTGTAAAAGTCGCACGAGTAGTTTTTAAAAAACTGGCTCTCAAAATTTTAGTTCCTCAATGTTAATTTAATTTCGTACGTATTTATTAACATCTCTTTTTTTTATGAAACTTATTTAATTCTTTCCTAAACAGTTCGAAATTTACGTTCATTCCAAATAAAATTTACTGATTTTTTATGATTTATTTTTTAACTTTGTATTTTTAAATAATTTTTATAAATTTTTCGAAAAAAACTTTTGAATTATAACCTACAAATGTTTTACAAGCATCTTAAAGTAGGTGTATTTCTAAGCATACCTGCAAAAGATTACAGCTTTTTATTCAAAATTTCCGAAGATATACATGAATTTATATATTGGAACATTTTGAAATTTGGCATATTTTTTTAAAGCGATAATAGTCGAAATGTGGTTTACGCACTTTGTTAAAATTATTTGAAAGTAAGAACGATGTGACTTTTTTTCCCGCTCGTCCACAATGTAAAAAGGTAGGAATGATTTGACATTTTTTCCGCTCCTTGGACAATGGAAGGGATAGGAAAGTAGATTGCCATGCATTAAAAGGTTTGCCAAATGAATTATTCTTGGCGCAAAATGAAAAAAATTCGCCAAGTTAAGTTTTTGAATTTCTCCATAAATTTCGCACCAAATTTTACAAAATTAAATATTTAGGCATAATTTGAGTCGTAGAATCGAAATATGGAAAAATATTGGTATGTTATTTCAGAAAAAGTAACATTTTGTGTCAAAATACCTATATTAGAACAAAGCTATATATAAATCTAATATATATCCTAAGTCGCGCTTTCGAGACACGGAAAATGCAATTTGAATTTCGTCAATCGGCCCGGTAGAATGGGAGATATATCTCTTTTTTTTTTTTTTTTTTTTTTTTTTTTTTTTTTTTTTTCGCAGTTTACATGATCACTATATTAGCTGTAACCGTAATTCGACTCTCATTTGCTTTGCGGTAATTTCGAGAAGCACGAAGTACTAGAAATATCTGGGCGGCTGGTTGCAAATTATATAAGGCCGGTGAGAGCATCTGCTTTCAGCTGTTGTTGTTTAGTTATTATTATTGCGAGTTTTTAGTTTAGCTTGAACTTTCTCTTTAGATGCGCTTTGCTTTGCGTTGTGTTTAACGTTATTAGTAGTTTGAAGCGTAACTACTGATTGTACTCTGTGATACTGTGAACACTTGCAGGGGTATTTCTGCTGAATATTCCAGATTTTCAAGTATGCATTTAATCTATTACGAGCCCGTAGGATGGATTGCTTTTTATTTCATTCCCCCCCTTTTTTTAATATGCAGGTTTCAAAATCGAATGAAAATACAATGAATACGATATTATTTGCTGTTCAAAGAAAACGAGAAAAATTTTTTTTTTACTCAATTAGTTACAAAATATACAGAGAAGCTAAAACAAAACAAGCACCAGAAAATTATCATTTGTTTGCTCTGTAGTGTCCTAAATAAAACCCAAACCAGTAAACCACTTGATAACATATAAAAAAAATTATAACTTCTTCTTCGCACTGTCTGCAGTGAAATATTATTTCTATTAATATTTGGGATTTAACTATATTAAGTGTCTGAATGGGGTGCTTTAATATGATTTAATGCTTAGTAATAAATTAAGTTATTTGTAAATTAAGAATAAGCAGTGAAATGTGTCATGCTGTAATCCCAAATATGGATATGCCTTACTTTAAATGAAATAATTAAAAAAGAATTTTTAATTTTAATGAGACGTTTAATTTTGGTCATCTTTAAAATAGTATTTTGGCTTCCGGAGTAATGGCATAGGAAACTAGAATACCTGTGCATAATGCAACACCCCTCTTAAAACTTAGTTAAACATTTCGAATTAATTCATAGAGTAACTTACGGCCAAGAGCCGGAACAAAGAAACTAAAAGATATGAGTTTCATAACTTCTTATTTATTAGCTTTTATTTAATTTTATTTATTAGCTCAGAAGAGCTATTACTCTTGAAACGGCATTTTGCGTCGAATCACTATAAACGGTTGTACCATTTCTCAAATTGTTGGCACCAAATATTATCGCTCTGTATTATATTTAATGAAATTATTATATTTAATGACATTAAATAGTGAATAATCTGCATGAATGTATGTAAGTTTCTTGCACTATAAAAAAACAACGATATCAAAGGCTATCAAATTTTGAATAACGTAGAATATGGGCACCTCGAAGCCCGAATCTTGTATTTCGAATTTGTTTTAATATTTATTTCATATTTTTTAAACTTTAAGGAATTTTTTATTAAGAAACTCAATGATTTCAAAACGAGCAGTGGCAACACACTATGCGGAATGAAATATCTTTATATCCAGCGCGCGTAGCAGAAATTCTGAAGATAAGTTGTTTTTAAATATATGTAGCCGGAATGGTCTCGAAACGTTTATGCATGATGAAAAACTTATAAATGAAAAAGGCCCTTTTTGGCGTAATATAAGATCTGAAAGCGTTAGAGATATCTTTTTAAATTAATAAATTAATAATTTTCATCTATCATGGTCAGAAAACTGTTGAACTAGTGACAACAAGTACGAAAAACAATGTGTGATAGTGATAATACAAAACCTCTATATAAAAGTATGAGGTTCATCTATTTTTTTTAACTAATAGTTCATTTTCAGTTGAAAGACTTCCATATTACTCTCTTTTCACTCATGTTTTTATGCTAGAATGCAAAGGAGTTAGCGAGAGTTTATTCAGATTAAGATAGAATGAAGTGCTATTTAAAGAAGAGTTTCGGAAGTTACTTATAAAGCTTGTCTGCCTATTCCAGGCCACCTTGCGCTGTGATTATTAG
This sequence comes from Stegodyphus mimosarum, assembly GCA_000611955.2. Classification (NCBI taxonomy): domain Eukaryota; kingdom Metazoa; phylum Arthropoda; class Arachnida; order Araneae; family Eresidae; genus Stegodyphus; species Stegodyphus mimosarum. The sequence continues at coordinate 101,471 of KK120726.1, read as the reverse complement.
CAACTTGCGTTAGTGGCGTTGGTATGTTCTCGCCTTTAGGCTTGTCTCGCCGGTTATTACAGACCAGCGCTCTTCCTGCGCGTTAAAGTATTCTGTAAGCCGTTACGCTAACCTTGAAACAATTATTTGTTGCATATTTCTGTTAAGCCACAAGTGTTGGCTTCCTGTAACGCAAGTTGGGGCATTTGTTAATTTTATACTCGAATAAAAGGCTTCTTCTGATCACTGTTTAGTTTCAGAAAAGTTAGAAAATAATTCATCAAGAGTCTTTTAAAAGTTTATGTTTCCAAAGAGACTTTATGAAAGTACAAAGCAATACATAATTACAGTAACCAAATATGAATAAAATAAAACTATTCACCGATAATTTAAAATAGAATAACAAGCCGAACAAGTATTAATTTGAAAGATAAACAACAAAAATCAGCGTTATATTTGTAAATTTTTACAGTACTAGTTTTGATGGTTTTACCGAACCATCCCCCTCAGCTGCCAAAGCGTAAATGAACGAGATAAGATATAGTGGTTAGATAAGATAAGATAAGAATGGCTGGAGAGGATTTAAACTACTGGCGCCATCTATTGATATAACGAGAACTAAAACATGATTTCTTTAAAGGCTGAAGACGAAGAGGGATTGGAATTAGCGTCATTAACTAGAACAGGAAGATTCTTTTGAATGTGAAACGCCTCTAGAAAATCTAATTCACCAATGGAAGAAAGGTTTTTTTTGAATAATTTTCGCTTCAGCAAAATTGAAAGGGTGATTTTCGGACTAACAATGCTGGGCAACAAAGGACTTCTGTGTTTTCTTTTTTCTAACATGTGCCTCGTGTTCCTTAATACGAAATTTTAAGGCTCTACTAGTTTGACCAATATAAATTAAACCAAACTGGCAAGGAATCCTGTAAATACCCCAGGTATTCATATCCGGAATGGGGTCCTTGAGTATGGAACTGGGAATTTATTGATAGAAGAATAAACGATTCGAAAGTTAAATTTCTGTAAAATACGTGCAATTTTATAACTAACTGATGGAAAGAAAGAAATGATAACAGAATTTTTATAATCTCCTAAAACAGAAGTGCGCCTTTTAGTGTGTTGAGATAAGAATGTTTTAACTCCTTGATTCGAAATCAAATTTGGGGACGGAACTTAGCAAAATCGTACTGTCACCTGTTAGGTGCTCAAGGCTGTGGCCAACGACAGGCATAATCTAGTCCCGGGCTCGAATCCCGGGGAAGGCGTTGCTCATTTTTCATGTCTCCTGCTTCGAAATAAACTAATGTCTCTGCAGTGGCGTTCGAACAGAAAAGGTGATGAATGATGATTCTTCACCACCAGGATTTGGCGACTGGGTTGCCTAATCTCTAGTCGCCCTTTAAAAGGGTGAGTGTATAAGGTTAGTTAGTTATAACCACTGGCCTCCAGCCCACCTAGCAGACGAAGCATGCTATACGGCTATGATGGAACAGGCCAATCAACAAACAACAAAGAACGTTAAATAACAAAATAAATGGTTAAACAACTGAACATAACAAAATAGATGGTTAAATAACGGAAGATAACAAACCTAATAAACATCTGTTCATTGCCTAGATTTGGAGTATATAAGGTATATAAGGCAAATAATGTAAACATTTGAAGTACATAAGGTAGGCAAACATCTGCAGTATTTAAGGTATTTTCTCTTCTCCTTTCTGCGTGCCTTAGTGGTGTAACGATTAGAACACTCGGCACGCATTCGAGAGGTCCAGGTTCGAGTGCCGGGGATTATTTTTCATGTACTTCTGCTTCAAAAATACCTAATGTCATTACAAGCCTTACATATCTTGCCATTTTGAAAAAATCGACTAAAGTTTCTGCTATTTCTGAATACGACTAAATGTAAGTGTTCAGAAATAGCAGAAAGTTCATAGAATATTTTCTTTTTGAACAAAGGAATTCAGTTCTTCAATTTAATACATTTTCTTTTTATCGATTCTTTACAAACGGAATATTTAAAAATGTTTTGATTTATTATTCATCGTATGCTTTTACAAACTATTTTTGATTTATGCAGCTGACGCAAATTCTAGTTACGAGAATGTTGCATATGTCGATAATAAAAATTCCGTACATGATATATTATTTTCTTTTCTTGCGATACATTTCATACACACAGATAAAATATAATATATTTATAGCGAACAGACAGAATTTCCTCCTCCATTTTGAAAATCTAGCATTTGGTTTGAGACACTGAGTTAAAAATAACTCTGCAGTTCTGAAAACATTCTATTTTTTTAAACGCTCCATTTGGAAGCTTGATTCCGTTATAAAAAAAATTTCCCATTGTGCTATGCATGCGAACTGTGAAAATCATGAATAAAATTTTCAGAAATCTTATTTTTCCTTGCCAGGGGCAATTGTTCACAAATGAATTTTTTTGTTATTTTAAGAGCACAAAATATATTTTCAGAATAATTTTCTAAGGATATTATCATACGGGGGGATTTCTTTTGTTGTAAAAGTAAAAATGTTTCACATTGTTGAACTCAAAATATGAAAATATTTAATTAAATAAATAATCAAATACTAAGAGGTTTGTGGTTATGGAACTATATTGTTTGAAATGTATATTTTCAGCATATATGACATTCATTTGTAAATATCTTTTTCCTTGCATTCGGAAATGTTTCCATTCGATATTAAAAATTACATCTTATATATAAGCTTCTAATTCATACCTTTCCTGGAAGTAAGCGGAAATTTCTTGTTTTTCACTTTCAAGCTGTAAAAGAGAAAAACAAATAATAAATTTTAATTTATTTAGAAATAAGCTATTCTCTCTCAATTTCGAATCGCATCCTAGATCCGTAATATTTTCTATTTGTTCTTATGTCTTTCTAAAGAAAATACGAATAATTAATGAATAACACAGACTATGTTCAGGAACCTTCTAGAAAAATTTAATACCTTTAATCGGCATTGTTCGCATTCAAACACATTTTGTTTCCTTAATTACTGTTTGCCTGTTATTTACTATTTGAGCACACTTAAAAGTATAGTGTTGCGTGCATACGGATTCGTAATAGATTGAATGCACTAGTCCGATAATAGGTTGATAAAAATTTATTTTTATCAGAAGAAATATTAGAGAATATGGGGAATTTTTCACATAAATATTCGTACAAGTGTTCACAGTGTAATCAGCAGTTACACTTCAAACTACTAAGAACGTTAAACACAACGCAACGCAAAGCGCATCTAAAGAGAAAGCTAAACCGCTCTCATGCTGCACTCTCAACAATAACAATAGCAGCTAACTAAACCAATGAGAGCAGTTGCTCTCTCTTCGGTCTTAAATAGTTTTCAACCGCCCGCGAGATATTTCTAGTACTTTCTGCTTCTCGAAATTACTGGAAAGTAATACGAGGCTGGAATTACGGTTACAGCTTATTTAGTGATCAATTATATTTATTCTGTTTCACTACATATTACGGTAATACAGGGAGGAGACCAAAATGCCGCCAAATATAGCGATAAATAAGTTACCAAATGGTTGTCAACTTGGCGAGATATCGCCAAATTACCAAGATCCTCATTTACTCGATATTAAATGCTCTTTGTCCTTGTATTCTTACTTTTACGGCATAGCTTTCTCTTAAAATTTGTATCGCTCTCCATTAAACAGCAAAATACAACAATTTTACTAATAATTCTCTTAAAATTACCCATCTAAGTACTAAATTTATAATACTATTTATTGATTCAAGTAAACGGTATTTTTAATATAAATTTGCATAACAGTATCTGTTCACTTTGAAAGGTTTTGTAGATTTAAAGCGAAAGGAAAATTGCATACAACTCAAATGTATTTTGATATATCAAGTTAATCATTAAATAATACGTAACACCCAAATCATACTAATGTTCGTAACGCTCAGAATTCGAGACTAAATTGTAAAAAATTATTTTGTCACTATAAACTGTCACAATTTTGTGTTCCATTCGTTGAATATCTGATCTCACTTATTCGTGAAGTGTCACCGCTTGCTTCTAAAGTAATGTAAAAACACACTTTCCGAATCAAAACCCTGATAAAGTTGGCCCTTTTCGCCAAACAGCTCTCTCAGCAATTGGACAATCAGCAGACATCAAAATTTTGATCTAGCAATTAAAAGTGCCTTAACACCAATTATATATGGATAATGTCTTAAATTTTAATTAGCGATGAAAATTTGAATTTGAAATATCCGATAAACCTCAGGCCACCAAATACGTATGCTCATCTTTCATTATACCTAAAGATCCTGCAATAAAATATCAATACACATGTAATGGACAGTATGACTGTGTAATTACAAGAATATAAAATAAATATTGCCACTTTTAATAGTTTCCAACCTTAATAAATGATAGCTGTAATGCTGTGTTCAGTCTTCTTAACTGCTTCCCGATTATGCTTAGCCATTAGAAATTACACCGGTATATTTGCATTAAAATACTTAGTTAATGGATACGACCATTGTTTTCGAATCTTATGGCCCACAGATCCAAAAATGGTATATTTGTATGCTTATAATAAAAATAAAATTATGCTTTCAGAGTAACAGTGAATATTTTACAAATAATATAAACCAAATTTAGATAAAACTCTATCTATTGCCAACTTGGCTTAAGACTAAAACGTATAGTTGTTTAGACGCTTTTCTTTCGCAGTATATTGCTTCACTAGAGGGACATCTCGTGCTGTTTATTCTGATTGGTATAAATATGGCCATATTACTAAAGAAAAGGAAATACGATGCTAGCAGTTTATTAAATTTTAATTCGTTTTCATGTATCCAAAGCGAAATTTTTATAGCAGACAAGTCCATTCAATTATAGATGAATATTAGTAGCAATATTCTATATAGTTTGTAGAGACACTAGATTACTTAGAAGTAAAAGAGATTGAAAAATGAGCAATGCCCTCGCCGGGATTCGAACCACGGACCTCTCGAATACGTGTCGAGCGTGCTAATACTATACCCCGAAAGCATGCGAAGAAGACGGAAGAAATACCTTATATACTCCCCCTTTAAAAGGGCGACTATGGATTAGGGGACCCAATCCTGGTGGTGGAAAATCATCATCCACCACCTCCTTTAGTTCGGGCGCCACTGTAAAGTCATTAGGTATTTTAGAAGCAAGAGAGATGAAAAATGAGCAATACATTCGCCGGGACTCGAACCACGGACCTCTCGAATACGCGCCGAGTATGCTTGACCATTACACCACGAAGGCATGATGAGAAGGCGAGAGAAATACCTTATAAATTCATAAACATGAATTCACTGATTCTTCAAAAGGATCCAGCAAGCAAATAAGTTATTTCAAATGTCACATGAAAAGTGTTTGAAAAGGCATGTCAATGTTCTCTGAGACGAAGTTCTGAGTACACGTACAAACGTTTTAATTATGCATTAAATTTAATACTTCCTTTACTTATTCATATAATGTAATAATACATATGTGGTGCGTTCTGTCGCCCAAGAAACGCATTGCCTGTGCTAAGAGGGTTTTTTGACAGTGGTCATTGTGTCAGGACTGAGTGTTCTATGCTTACTCTTGGCGAACATATTCGTGAAGGAGTTGAAGTCCTGATATTGAACAGGGAGCTAATGCAGCTATGTCCTGTGATAGAATACTGCGGTTAAGTGGGAGAATAACCGAATGTAAGAAGGATTTAAAATCCTGTTTTATTAAACCACTATATTTACAGCCACTTCCCAACTCGGGAGGGATAACAGAAAATAGTGACCGCACTTGGGTCTAATTTGAACAAACAAATAATTTAAAATAAAAATAGAAATTAAGTAGTCGTTGCTCACAGAGCTATAAACGCGAGGTTGGCCTCTAAATGATCAATGGTGCGTAGCAAGATTTAGCTAATACTAACGCACTTAGAATTACTTCAGTAAGTAATACAGTAACAGCGCGAAGGCTTAGAATTTAAATACTAGCTGGTCAGGCGAACGTCGAACAGAGCAACAGTGACCTGAGACTAAAAGCTCTCTCACACTGAGTAGTTCCTCGCTAATCTTAAATACCAAACTTGGCTCCACTTCAAATTAGCATAAAGCTGAAACGCGCGCTCATTCTAATGGGAAGTTGAAATAAGAAATCATAGGAAAGGGGAAATTAAAATAAAGCTTTGTTAGTTTAAACTAAAACCTTACTTGAGCCTCGTGATATGACCTAAAAGGTCCTAGGTTCGAGTCTGATCAGAAATAAAGCAACTATAAAGTGTATAGAACATCAACCTTCGTTGGCACCATCTATCTGTAAACGTCCCTATTTGTTAAAAAAACGCCCCTTTGGGTGTAATGTAAAATCTGAAAGCTTTCATTTTTTTTTGTTAGTTTTCATTTGCTATCCCAATTAATACAATTTTCTAACTTTAATTACACTTTAGAACAGGGGTCGCCAAAGTGGTCTATATAGACCCCTAGGGGTCTATTTAACAACAGTAGGGGTCTATCTGACCCAAGGGGTCGAATGGGGGTCTATTGGGACTCGAAGGAAAAACAGTTCTTAATACGCAAATTAAGCGACGATTTTAAACTGTGCTTTGTTGATTTAGAAAACATCGACATCCCTGATTGGATTATTGCGCCATTTTCGGCGCAAATTGATAACGTCGACACCAACATACAAGATGAGCTTGCTGAACTATTGTCCGATCTTGAAGCAAAAACGCTCATTAAAAATTCGACAATACGTAAATTTTGGACTAATATAGATATAAAGCAAAAATATGTGATTACGAAATGGTTCAGCCATTTATGCTGGCGTTTCCAAGTTCGTATATGGTTGAAGCCGGTTTCAGTCACATTAATTCAATTTTAACTAAAAACAGAAATAAATTAAATGTGGAGCTTCGAGGAGATTTACGGTTAAAATTGAGTTTTCGAACCCAATATAGCGAACCTTGCCAAGAAACACCAGGCACACTCATCTCATTAAGAAGTAAAAAATCTGTAGCTACTTTACTTACTGTTTCTGATTTATTAAATATTTAGACTAATATATAGTTTTATTTTAATTACCTGAAAATTACCTTTGTGGGGGTCTATGGAGATTTCAAAAAATTATATAGGGGGCGATGATCAAAAAAGTTTGGAGACCCCTGCTTTACAAGAAAACATTTTTTTATCCAGCTTTAATTTTTTTTCACTTCCAAGAAACATGGGACAATTTAACTGCTCTACATAATCTTCCTGGAATAAGATAAACTTTTAAGGAATTATCACTAATTTTACTAAATTCTATGTTTCTGTAGAATTAATGAAAAAATATAAATTCATCAGAAACGTTACTACAGAATTTAATACCATGCATCTTGTCTCAGTTTCACGAAATACTAAGTTTATGATCCACTAAATTAGAAATGCAAGAAAACCCATCTAGTAATGCCCAGAAAAAAGATCTTAAACTTTTCCTGTATTAACGAGAGCTTAATTAGAAATACACCTGATAGACATATAGAAATGCTACGGAATTGCAACTATAACGAAACATTTCCCAGAATTATAAATAGAACCAATTATTAAGAATATCTTCTGCTCGCAGTTGCTTTTCATTTGAATAAATATGCAACATCCACCCGCCAAATTTCGGAAGAAGTACATATTCGTTTTCGAATTATTTATCGAATTCTCAACTAGTGCTGATTGCAGTATAAGTAGAGAACTACATTTATGCAAGCGTAGAACTATACAAAACTATCTCCAATCTCTGTAGCCATCTCTCGCTTTATTTACTAAAACTGCACGTAACTCTATCCTAAAGGATGCGTGAAATTTATCAGCAGAAAGAAATAACCCATATCAGAGAATGTCTGCTTGAGAATCCCACTAAAGAACGCGATTTTGAAATCAAAATAACGAGAAAGTTTGTTCGATGAATATTTCATCGATGTCTGTTTGTGTTACTTCTTCCTTAGAATGAATAATGAATTAAGATACGAAAAGGAACAACTTGCGAGTTTTGGTTTGAGTTTTTTCTTTCAGGAAAAGAAGCTGGGCTGAATCTCAGAACTCGTATTTTCCGTTAGAGAAATTAATCTCCAGAGGAAGATTTTCGAGATTTCAAAATTTTCAGATGCAGCAGAAGTCTTCTTTCAAAGTTTTGGTTGCATTTTTGTGATTCTTTAGAGATATATTATATCCGTGAATAAATATTAGTATACATAACTCAATATATTTCGTAGGCTTTCTGTGTCAATCGAAAATTTTGTTTGTAAGATTTACTGGTAATTTGTCGACAATGAAAATAAATTCCAGAGAAATCAAAAAACTGAAAACGTAATCTCATAAACAGTTGACATTTTACAATAAAACAATTATAAGCAAAACAATATATATTATAAGGAAAACGTGAAGGCAATTACTAGTAGTTGTTACTTTAATTAATATCATCTTTCTTAATGTATAAACCTATAAACTGCTAAAGAAAATGAACGCAATTTGACATCGGTTAAGGAATTAATTAAAAATAATAGCAAATAAATGTTTAAAAATTAGGTTGAAGTAGCCGACTGAAAAATACAAATAAATAAATAAATAAATACATGTAGAAATAAAGTTATTCAATTGTATGAAGTAGGTAGCAAAGTAAGCACACGATCGTGATTATTTATATGCGTAAGAAAGGCTAAACAAACTGAATGTACTTTAAATAGATTAAGGAATTAATTAAAAAAAAAGAAATCTGAAAGGTTTCAGATTTAAAATTACGTCCAAAGGGGCGTTTTTTTAACATTTTGTGTGTTTCCTTTATTTATTAAATATCATGTTCTTCGCACCTGAACCATAAAATTCAGTTAAAGAACAATATCGCAAAATAATTTTAAACTGAGCATATCTTTAGAATTTCCTGTACACAGTCTCACGCGATGGAGATGAAAATGTTTTTTCTGTACTACATTGCCATTGCTTGCTTTGAAATCCTTGAGTTTGTTAATCAAAAATTCGTTAACGTCTTACAAAATATGAAATCCTTAACAAATTCCAAATTTCAAATTTGGGCTTTCAGATGCCTATATTCGCAGCAGGATTACGTCATTCAAAATTCGATACCTCTAGATACCTTCGTTTTATCACAATGCGAGAAACATACATACATTTATGCACATTCTTCACTATTTAATTTCTTTAAATATAATGCAGGGTTGTAATATTTGGTGGCTACAGTTTGAAAAGTGAACCAATATATAATGTTTCCGACGCAAAACGAAAACAATAGTCCTTCAGGGACAAAGCTCCTTTGGACTAATAGTAACAAAGAAATGTTTAAAAATTAGGCTGAAGTACCGGACTGATTAACACAAATAAATAAATAAATACATGCAGAAATAAAATTATTCAATAGTATCAAGTAGATAACAAAGTAAGCACATGATCATGTTTATTTATATGCGTAAGAAATGCTAAAGAAACTAAATGTAATTTAAAATACGTTAAGGAATTAATTAAAAAAGAAAAGTTTAAACATTAAGGGTGAATTGGCCGATTGAATAATCCAAAGTAAATAAATAAATAAAACCAGGTAGAATAAAGTTGTTCAAATGTGTCAAGTAGGTAGCGAAGTAAGCACGTGATAATGATTATTTATACGCGTAAATGAAAGCTAAAGAAACTAAATGTAATTTAAAATAGGTTAAGGAATCAAGTAAAAAAAAATCGTTTAAAAATTAAGCCTGAATTATCCGATTGAATAATCCAAAATAAATAAATAAATAAATAAATTCATGTAAAAATAAAATTATTTAAATGCATCACGTATATAGCAAAGTGCGCACTTGATCATGATTACTTATATGCGTACGTAATGTTAAAGTAACTAAATGTGTTTTAAAATAGGTTAAAAAATGAATTAAAAATAATATCAAAGAAACGCTTAAAAATTAAGGCTGAAATAGACCATCGAATTATGCAAAATAAATAAATAAATAAATCTAAGTAGAAATAAAATTATTCAAATTTATCAAGTAGGTAGTGGAGTAAGCACATGATTCTGATTACTTATATGCGTAAGAAATGTTATAGAAACCTATGTAATTTAAAATCGGTTAATTAATGAATTAAAAATAATAACAAAGAAACGTTTAAAAATTAAGGCTGAATTAGCCGATCGAATAATCCCAAATAAATAAATACATAAATCCATGTAGAAATAAAATTATTCAAATGTATCAAGTAGGTAACGAAATGAGCACGTGAACGTGATTATTTATATGCGCAAGGAATGCTAAAGAAACTAAATGCAATTTAAAATAGGCTAAGGTATTAATTAAAAATAAAAACAAAGACATTTTCAAAACTTTGAAGTAGCCTATTGGAATAGTCCAAAAATTGCTTGCAAAACGTTTTATTAATTTTTTTTCCTTTTCATTCTTAACGTTTTGTACCATTTCATTATTAACGTTACCTTTGTTTATTAAAATCTTTTATCTGCTTTTAACTGTGGTTAAATTTCCTTCTACTCGTCAGATTTCAAATGCAGATTTTTTTTCTTCAGTTTTCAGTTATTTGGCTAATTTTAATGCTCTAAGAAATGTCCATTTTTTAGTGTCATAATGTGATTTTAATCACGCATACTGAGTAATTTCTCTGCTTATAAGTAAAAACTAATAACAAATATTTTCGATTGTGCATGACGTATATATATGACTACAGAGCTTCATGCCTAAATAGCAGTTGTCTTCGCCGGTTGAAGAGTTTTCTTTTATGGATGATTTAACGTTTGTAAGGAATTTTATGCTAATGAACCAGTTACTTATATTTCCAGCCTTTACTATAAGCTTTTCCTTCTCTTATTCCTCTGCACATTAAAAGAAATAACTATCCAATATTTTAACTGAGGCATTTTGGGTTTTAAAACAAAGCCTGTTTTTGCATAGCGTGTGCTCTGCTTTGTTAGCTTGCTGCCAGCTCTGATAGTTGTAATTATTCGGCTATCGCTGCCTATATTTTAATTCTTAGTCTTCAGTAGAGTTAATGAGCCAGCTTTTGGTAATATTTAATTGCGTGATTCTTGACTACTGTTCAACGTCTGGTTTAATTTGGACTGTTCTATTTTATATTGTGTCACCGTGAGTTGTCGAAATTGCAGTAGAGTGAATTTATATTCTAATTCCTGTTTAAATAAAGAGGTTAGTCTCACAATCTCAAGGTTCTGTTCTCAGACTTAACGATAATGTACTTCACATCTATTAGGGTTATTTGACCAAAATTGCATTATTCGAGCAAGTGAATCCCTACAGCCTACGCGTTTTTGAGGAAAGCAAAGCTAAATCGACGCAATCAATGTACCCATACTTGATCGATTACAGACTTATCGTTGTCCTTTTTTTTACAACTTTCATAAAGTCATTATGTTATTTTGAAGCAGGAGATGTGAAAAATGTGCAATACCCTCGCCGGGACTCGAACCCTGGATCTCTCGAATACGAGCTGAGTATGCTACGAAGTAATGCTGGAAGGAGAGATAAAATACCTTATAACTTTATAAGAATATACGAGATATTTGATAAGTGTCGTGAGCAAGGTGCCGCTTATCGTTAAGCGGTGATGTATTATAAGAGCAGCAAGCGAGAAAAAGAAACCGCAGATTTTAATTAGAAGGTTTGATATGCAATATCCAAGACAGCACATGAAAGCTACCTATGAAACTTTATTAATGGATCAGTGGCAGAGATCCTGGGACACTTATATCACCTTTAGACACTATTTTCTAAAAATCAGTGGAAAGATTTGCGGTGGTCTCAATTCTTTATGGATCACGGCCCATGCGTACGTTACATCGTTTCGGCTGCCGATAATTTGCTACGTATAGTGTACTATACGTATACCACTTACACATAATGCACTATGCTTATGTGGACGAATCGATGATCCTGACCGCTACATATGTAATTTCTTGAAAAAGAGTAGCTTCAGTCTGAGCATACACTGAAAACTGCCATGCATGGGCTATAGTAATAGTCTTTCGAACCTCGTTTAATTTATGTTATGCGTCACTATTTATTCTGTGCGGTTCACATTATTATTTAGCAGTATGACACTTTTTGTAATACACAATGCAGCTTCTTTCGCATCTGATCATCGTCAAAGCCTGATTTCGTGTTTCTGTTAAACCAAGGTCAGCCAAGTATGGAAAATGTATCAGGTTTGAAAGACTTGTATTTGAATAGAATTTCGATGAGCTGTATCTTTTTCAGGTAGATATCTTTGAAACGCGTGAATTTCTAGTATGCGTATAATCACGAATTTTGTACATAGATAGGTGACTTTATTACAGTTATATGTGAAAATGTTATATTCTTCTGTGTAATGCATCATGAAGGTCTAGATACAGGATCTATGCTGGGAAAAGAAATAATATAGAGTCTATTTATTATAAACTAAATTCCCAATAAATTACCAATAAACTAAATTACCAATAAACTAAATTCCCAATAAACTAAATTACCAATAAACTAAATAACCAATAAACTAAATTACCAATAAACTAAATTACCAATAAATTCCCAAAAAACTAAATTACCAATAAACTACATTACCAATAAACTAAATTACCAATAAATTCCCGATAAACTAAATTCCCAATAAACTCCCAATAAACTAAATTCCCAATAAACTCCCAATAAACTAAATTCCCAATAAATTCCAAATAAACTAAATTCCCAATAAATTCCCAATAAACTAAATTCGAAATAAATTCCCAATAAAATAAATTCCCAATAAAATAAATTCCCAATAAACTAAATTCCCAATAAATTCCAAATAAACTAAATTCCCAATAAATTCCCAATAAACTAAATTCGAAATAAATTCCCAATAAAATAAATTCCCAATAAAATAAATTCCCAATAAACTAAATTCCCAATAAACTAAATTCCCAATAAACTGAATTCCCAATAAATTTCCAATAAACTGAATTCCCAATAAATTAACAATAAACTAAATTCCCAATAAACTAAATTCCCAATAAACTAAATTCCCAATAAACTAAATTCCCAATAAACTGAATAATAAACTGAATTCCCAATAAACTAAATTCCCATAAAACTGAATTCCCAATAAACTGAATTCCCAATAAACTGAATTAACAATAAACTAAATTACCAATAAACTAAATTACCAATAAACTAAATTGCCAATAAACTATATTTCCAATAAACTAAATTACCAATAAACTAAATTCCCAATAAACTAAATTACCAATAAATTTCCAATAAACTTAATTACCAATAAATTCCCAATAAACTAAATTCCCAATAAATTCCCAATAAACTAAATTCCCAATAAATTCCCAATAAAATAAATTCCCAATAAATTCCAAATAAACTAAATTCCCAATAAATTCCAAATAAACTAAATTCCCAATAAACTAAATTCGAAATAAATTCCCAATAAAATAAATTCCCAATAAACTAAATTCCCAATAAATTCCCAATAAACTCCCAATAAACTGAATTCCCAATAAATTTCCAATAAACTGAATTCCTAATAAATTAACAATAAACTAAATTCCCAATAAACTGAATTCCCAATAAATTCCCAATAAACTAAATTCCCAATAAATTCCCAATAAACTAAATTCCCAATAAATTCCCAATAAACTGAATTCCCAATAAACTGAATTCCCAATAAACTGAATTCCCAATAAACTAAATTCCCATAAAACTGAATTCCCAATAAACTGAATTCCCAATAAACTGAATTACCAATAAACTGAATCCCCAATAAACTAAATTCCCAATAAACTAAATCCCCAATAAATTCCCAATAAACTAAATTCCCAATAAACTCCCAATAAACTCCCAGTAAACTAAATTCCCAATAAACTCCCAATGAAATTAACTCCCAATAAATTCCCAATAAACTAAATTTCCAATAAACTAAATTCCCAATAAAGTCCAAATAAACTAAATTCCCAATAAATCCCAATAAACTAAATTCCCAATAAATTCCCAATAAACTCCCAATAAACTAAATTCCCAATAAACTCCCAGTAAACTAAATTCCCAATAAACTCCCAATGAACTTAATTCCCAATAAAGTCCCAATAAACTAAATTCCCAATAAACTAAATTGCCAATAAACTAAATTCCCAATAAACTAAATTCCCAATCAACTAAATTCCCAATAAACTAAATTCCCAATAAATTCCCAATAAACTAAATTCCCAATAAATTCCCAATAAACTGAATTCTCAATAAATTCCCAATAAACTGATATCGTAATAAACTGAATTCCCAATAAACTGAATTCCCAATAAACTAAATTCCCAATATGCTAAATTACCAATAAACTAGATTGCCAATAAACTAAATTGCCAATAAACTAAATTACCAATGAACTAAATTACCAATAAACTAAACGCCAGGTGGAAACTATATTAGGCCGGAGAATGTCTTTAGTGTGAGTTGTTGTTAGATGTTAGCTTCACGTGAGTGCAGCGTAATATCTGCTGTTTAGGTGTGCTCTTTACTGCGATTTGCATTGCGTTGTATTTAAAGTTCTTATTAAATTTAAGTGTCACTACTTATTATAACTGTGAAGATTTACATGAGCATTTTTGTAGAAAGTTCCACAACTCTGAAGTGACTCTTTTAATAAAATACACTCACGTTTGTGAAAATTGCAACACCAAGAAGGAATCGTCATAATTGAATGCAATTTAATACACAGTTGAGTGGTAGTGGTACAAATAAATGATTAAATGTTCAAAGCAAACAAACAAGAACAAGAGATCAGAATCAGTATTTTGTGTGGCCACCACGCGCCGCAATAAGTGCTGCTACACGACGTGGCATGGAGTCAAACAAAGTTTGAATGTCTGACTGAGGAAGAGCATTCCATATCGTTTGTACGCGTACCCAAAGTTCGTCTGCAGACGCAACAGGACGAGGATCACGAGCAAGACGCCGACCAATGACATCCCACACATGTTCAATTGGCGACATATCCGGGGAACACGCAGGCCAAGGAAGAAGCTGTACCTGCTGCGCTGCAAAGAAGGATTTAACAATCCGAGCAGTATGAGGGCGGGCATTGTCCTGTTGAAATACAGCGCCTGGCAAGCTTTGAAGGAAGGGAACAGCTTCGGGCTGTAGAACTTCACGGATATACCGGTTGCTGTTCAGATTGCCCACAATTCGTAGCAATTGAGATCGTCTATGATATGCTATGGCGCCCCAGACCATAACTCCGGGTGTTCGTCCACTGTGGCGTTCGATAATGCACTCCGGAAGGTGGCGTTCACCGGCATAGCGTCTGACACGAATGCGGCCATCATGGTACCACAAATTAAAGCGGGATTCGTCAGAAAACACGACATGCTGCCAATCAGCACGCCAGTCTCTATGCTGATTGGCCCATTGTAGCCGCAGGCGGCGATGGTCGTGCGTTAGGGGGATCCTGTATAAAGGAGTCCGTGCGCGCAGTCCACACTGCAGCAGACGTCTACGAATTGATGAAGCACACAATGAAACACCTGTAGCTATTGACCACAGTGCTGCCAATTGTCTAGAGGAAGCTGTACGGTCCGTCCGCGCCATGCGGACCAGGTGTCTATCATCGCGAGCTGACGTCACATTTCGGGGTCCACTCCCGGATTTCCGAGTTGTCCGACACTCGTCCGTCCACTGCTTCCAAACGCGCATCACTGTGCTGCTCTACGCTGCACACGAGAGGCTACTGCACGATACGACAATCCAGCTTCACGAAGGCCGATGATTCTCCCTCGTTCAAACTCTGTAAGTTGTTCAAATCTCGCTCTCTTTCGTCGACGAGGCATAAGTACAGATTGAGTTAACGTTTACCACTAGCAGATAACCACCGATAACCATACACGCCTCGCTACAGCCGTCTATTTATTCGGATCCATCAGCCGTTCAGAGGGCGCTGCTCAGCATACGCATGCGCTACGGATTTGCAATTCTAATCATTTGCATATCATGCGCTACTTTGCATTTCCTGAAAATTTCAGCTCACTCGCGTAAGTCCTTCATGGTGTTGCAATTTTCACAAACGTGAGTGTAAATTACCATTGGTTATCAACCTATCACTGGACCTGTGTGCATTCAATCTGTAACGAAACCGCACACACACAACAATATATTCGTGATAAAACAATCGTTTGCAAAAAATGGGAAATCCAGCTGTTTTCAAACACTGAATTTTTCCGTTGTATCAGTTTCGTCATATCATTTTTCTCAGAGTATTGTTTTTGCAATCTACCATCGCATCGTTATATCATAGAGCATTATTATTTTTGCAAAATGACTGAAATTAGAATTAAAACGTTTCTTATTTTATTTCCTACGTTAAGCTAAATTTAATTTATATTTCATATGAAGTTTTTTTTTAGCAAATAGCTGCATAACAAGTTACACATTTCTTACAAAATTTAACTAAATAAAAAGGGTTTTTTATTTATTTGCGTTTTGGAAAATAAAAATAAATCTTACAAATTTTTTAAAAAAAAACTTTGCTTCATAATCTCGAGGAGTTGTACCACGAAACAGAAACAAAAATGTGTGAAGAACAAAAACGGAGAAAAGCAGTAAATTTGAAATGCTTTATTTCTACGGCATTTCGTCTTCATCCAGTTTATATCAAAATTGTGTCAAATAGAAGGTTTTACAAAACTAATCATATTCATTAGTCATGATTACATTAAAGCTTCAAACGTATAATCCTAAAATAAACATATGTAAATTCAGAAAAAACTCTTTTATATAAATTTCGCAGAAGCATTACCCCTACTCAACTCAGGAACTTGGAAAAAGACATACATCGATTTTTACGAGATGATATTTTGCTGTAGTGCTGAGTATACGTTTCTGATCTCCTATTAGTTTCGTGCAGATCAAACGCGAACCTTCGGAGAAATTTCCCTGAGGCGATGCTTAATGTCTTCTTCTTTTCCTATACTTTTCGCAAAAAGAGTGTATCAGAGTATTTTTTAGACTGTTTATTTCTTTTTACTATTTTGAGTTCTGACTGTCAGGAAAGAAAAAGATTTTCACAGAAGAGAAAGATGGCAAGCAGCATTAAAATGCGTTGCAGTTATTTTAGAATAGTCTAAAATGCCTAATTTTTTACTTTGTAGCATTTCTTCTATGTTTAGGCAGAAGAACTAAAGCTAATAATGTCGAGCGTTTATTTTAGTGTTTTATATAAACTGAAATTAAATCAAAAATTGCCTTTTGAAACACTTTAGACGGTTTTATACTAGCTTTATGGTTTTAGCCTTTCCTTTATTTATAAGTAAGTATATTAACCACATAGTAGGATGTTTGAAAATCTAAGTTTGTAGAGATATTAGGTTATTTTGAAGCAGGAGATGTGAAAAATGTGCAATGCCTTTTCCGCAATTCGAACTTGGACCTCCCGAATACGCGCCGAGTGTGCTACTGTTACCATGAAGGCATACAGAAAGGACGGAGAAAATACCTTATATACTCCCCCTTTTAAAAAGCGACTGGTGATTAGGAATGTGTCCACCGATAACATCGCGGCAAAAACATCGTGGACGAAAACGTCGCGGAGAAAACAACGGAAGGCAAAAACGTCGTGGTACAAAACATCGTGGGAGAAAATAAAGCAAAGAGAAAACATCGCAGTTCTAAAACATCATGGTACAAAACGTCGTTGTCAAAAATAAAGCGGTACAAAAACTTCGCCGTCGAAAATATCGTGGTAAAATATAAAATACCTACAAATCATTGCATGACGATAACATCGCAGACATGCGTTTTTCAGGCTTTAATAATTGTAAAATTTAATGATTGTTTAATAATTGTGAAAACTCACATAATGATTTTTGAGCGCAAGATAGAAAGAAGGATAATTTTCACTTTCATATCTTTTATTAACTAATAAATGTTTGCTGAAAATGTACAATGGAAACTTAAGCATAGAAAATCAACGCAACTTATAGCACTTAATTTTAAACTGTAATAGTTGACTAACAGAGGTAATTAATAAATTTTTTTTATGAATTTTTACTGATAATTTTTCATGAAAAGTATAATTTAAAAAAGAATAGAAAAAGAAAGATACGTAACTGCATGAACTTATCTGAAAAAAAAATTGCTAAGTTAATTAGGATATTATTTTATACAGTTTTGTTAATATGATACTCTTATAATGAAAATTATTTCTTATTTTCTTTAAATTTCTTGTTTCTTAAAAATTTATTATTTAATAAAGAATATGAAAGTAAAAATTAAAAAATTATCCTTCTTTCCACCTTACTCATCAGAAATCATTATGCGAATATCCATTAACAATTATTAAATCCTGAATAACGTCTGTCTGCGATGTTATCGTCATGCGATGCTTTGTAGGTACTGTATTTTTTACCACGATATTTTCGACTACAATGTTTTTAAACAGAGAAGTTTTTGAACCGCTATATTTTCGACGACGATATTTTGCACCACGATGTTTTAGAACTGCGATGTTTTCTCTTTGCTTTATAGTCTCCCACGATGTTTTGTACCACGACGTTTTCGCCTTGCTTTGTTTTCTTCGTGACATTTTCGTCCGCGATGTTTTTGCCGCGACGTTTTCAGCTGTAACTGATTAGGGGACCCAAATGCCAAATCCTAGTGATGAAGAATCATCATCCACCACCTATTTTAGTTCAGGTGCCATTGCAGAATCATTAGTTTTTTTCTTTAACAGGACATGTGAAAAATGTGCTACCCCTCCACGGGACGCCAACCTGAACCTCTCGAATACGCTCCCAGTGTGTGACCGTTATACCACGAAAGCACATAGACAGGGGAGAGAAAATACCTTATAAGTATTGTATAATACCTTATAAGTTGCTTATAAGGTATTAAAAAAGCCAGATATTAACACAAATTGTAAAAATATTGAATACCTTTTTCCAATATAAATACTTGCATTACCAGTACTTTAAATATCAATTATTTTTGTTGCTAATCATAAAATTAGGTGCTTTAACCGAAACTGAACCTGAAATACACTCGTTTAAAGTTCTCTCTTAAATGATATACATCATATTTGAAAGTAAAACTCAGTATTTTTGCATGGTGATTATCTTTTTTAAAGAATTTTCGTCCTCTTCTTGTCTTTTCGGAATCCACGCGTCTTATCAACTCTGTGTCTCATGGTCTGTTGATTTAAGTTGCTGCGTTACTTGAATCTTGTATGAGTTTGTCAACTAAATCATGTATGGATACGAAGTTGCTTTGTCATTATTCGTTGTACCAAGAATTTCGACATTCCCTGCTGTTGTGAACGACTGGGAAGTAATTTTGTCTTCTTCACGCTAACATTCACTGGACTGCAGAATTGCATTGTTTTTATTCGATACACACGCTTCTGTTCGTACGGATTTATGGTTGGAATTCAACCGTATTGCACAGATTTCTTTATTAACTGTATAAGGTATTTCTTCCTCTTTCTTTGCATGCCTTCATCGTGTAATGGACAGGACACTGGGCGTGTATTCCAGAGGTCCGTGGTTCGAACCCCGGCGAAGGCGTTCTTCATTTTTCAATACTCCTGCTCTAAAATAACCTAATGTCTCTACACTGGCGCCGGAACTAAAAGGTTGGGGGATGATGATTCTCCACCACCGTACTTGGCGAATGGGTCCCCTGATTCCTAGTCGCACTTTAAAAGGGGGAGTGTATAAAATATTTCTTCCCCCTTCTTCGCATTCCTTCGTGGTGTAGTGGTCAGCACGTTAGGCGCGTACTCCAGAGCTCCGTGGTTCGAGTCCTCGCTAAAGCGTTGCTCTTTTTTCAATACTTCTGCTTCGCAGTAGCCTAATGTCTCTACAACTGTATAATTGCCGTTAATCCGAAGATCACAATATATTAATAAACTGAATCTGCATTACCCTCCCAGTATGGGTAATCCGTTTTCATAATTATAATGCCTTGTTCTTTAATGAACCAATTCCATAGCACTTAAACGAGAAAACAATAAATACTCAATTAATCGTAAATATTGGCAAAACTGTCGTCCAGACGATATAATTGTTAGGGATGCCTACTGCGGTCTCAAAGAGCCTGGATTCGAATCCCGGAGAAGGCGTGAATGTTTTTAAATGTGTAGTGTCTTTGTAGCATGGGACACTCCAAATACACAGCCAGTCGAAAGTCCTCTCGTGTGGTTTGCTGGTAGAGAAGAGGGACTGGAAACTCCCGGACCACCCACCAGGGTGCTCATTCTCAAAATTGGGGTTTAAAGCAAAAGTCGATCCTCCTTGGGGCTATGGCAACCATTCCTCCTTGAAATACATGGACAAAACAACAACAACATTGGCATGAATTAATGAAAAGAGCTCTGAAAACCATGAAATAAAAGACGTTGCTATGCAGATCTTATCCTGTGACATTTATGATATACCTTGTATTATCAGTGATATAAAACCACCGTTCAAGCTATTTAATTTCTAATTTAGATATTAAGAATTGTTCAAATATAAACAACGCTGTTTTACTAACCTATTTATAAAAAAAAATTAAATGACAATTGTGATGAGAAATAATCGTAAACAGTAAAATGCTTTATCATTTTAAACGTGCTGTTTCTAGATTAAGATATTTTTATTGATGCTGTATCTAATAACATTAATTTGTCTGCCTAAGTTGTGTATTTATTACATGATTAGTGAATGCTATTTTAAGTAATAAAACAATTTTTGAATCAGTTTAGCGATTCCATAATTATTTAAAAATAGTATTAACATACTAAGATATGTATTTGGATGCCAATAGGGAATGAAAAGTACATAGTCATAGAAATGCCTCAGCTCCCAGAATTCATTTCTAACTGGAATTGTGCGAATTATTTGTGAAGTTCTTTGTTCTTCGCAATTGCAATCTGTTTACCATGATATCTTTAGATATGATCAATATGCATGATATTCATTCAAAAACAATCCTCCGATACATGACTCCCTGTCGGCCTATCCATTCAGACAGTCAAAACAAAATTTCATTCATTGTTATTTCAAAGTATGTTCTCGAGTTGTGATGATTTAAAACAATGGAGCTTCATGGTTGCTGTTCCAGTGAAAATATTTCGAAATATTTGAACGGCATCATTTTTTATAAGCAAATTGAAAAAACATTAATGGCGTTGCAACAATACATGTATGACATAAATTGCAGCTGTAAAACATTTACCAAGAATTGAATTGTAAAGGAACATGATAACACAAGAGAAAGGAGAGATAATTTTTTTATTGGAATTACAAGTTTTCAACGTGTCCACCTTCGTGGACGATAACGCTCTACATGCGAGAGACAACAGTGACGAAGTTAACAGCGCCGGAGAAATCTGTATTACTTTACTGTTTATGGCATCTTCCAGTTGTGTAAAATCTCGTGGATTTGATGTGCACATCCTAGAGTTCAGATAGTTCCATAACCAAAATTCCATCGGAATGAGGTCGGGGAACAGCAGTGGCCACGAAACTCCAAAGTTACGAAAGGTGACTCTATCTCCAAAGTGCTATTGCAGCACTTTCCGAACACATGTGGCGATAAATGGAAGAGCACCATCTTGCACCTATATAATAGGAAGAGGACGCTTCTACAGCCATGAAAGCCCATGTGCTCCCTCCCAAGTGCTTAGTGTACAACAGTGTGGCAGAATTAGGTAATTTCAGAATTGCAGCAGCGAAACTAACAACATTAACCTGATGCAGTGCTGCAATTACGTACTTCTGCCACACTGTTGTACACCAAGCACTTGGGATGGAGCACATTCTCATGGCTGTAGAAGTGACCTCTTCGAAGAAGGACGAATCGAGACCGAATGTTCTTGCTGTGCTACACCATACAGTCACTTTAACATCGTGTAAAGATGTTATCGTGAGGTTTAATGTCATCCCAGTGAACGCAACTCTTGGAGTTTACGTTCCCAGTTGAGGAGAAATCTACGTTGTCCGTCCTAACACTCGCACCAGCCAACTGCTACCTCTATCATATCTGATAAGAAAAAAGTTCGGAAAGTCAACACGCTGTTTCTCGTCTCCAGGTTGCAACATCCAGACATGCTAGACTATATAAGGAAACATCCGCAGGGCAAAGAGCAGAAGCTTGAGGAGTGGTTTTCGGGACATCCAAACTAAGAGCACTTCTTGCAGTATGGCAACAGACCTAAAATAATCGTATTATGCAATTCCGTAACAGCTTCAAAAGGAAACATAGCAGTCCGGATTGAGATC
Organism: Stegodyphus mimosarum; assembly: GCA_000611955.2. Lineage (NCBI taxonomy): Eukaryota > Metazoa > Arthropoda > Arachnida > Araneae > Eresidae > Stegodyphus > Stegodyphus mimosarum. Next base: position 79,211 of record KK120726.1, on the reverse strand, counting down.
GATCACGCGTGTGTTCAGTGCCTTCAATTTTTTTTTACCAGACTAAGTACAGTTTTGACAAAACATAGGTCTTGTCTTACAAGTGTCATTTTCTCAGCAGGTTCGAACACCTGATTGAAGAAACCCTCTTCTCTCACTGCTTCTTAAAGATTTTCCACAAGCAATGCTTTGCACATGCTGCTCTGTCATTGATACTTTTAATATCTGTCTCTGTGAATTATCCAAATTGCGTCAATGCACCTCTCCCCAGCATTGGCAGTGGCTCTAAGAATGCCCTTCCTTTCCAAATGCCTTTACAAATGTTTTATGCTGGTAATTTTCCTCATATATGTATCTTTCCAACACCAATTATAGTTTTTCTAAGCGCTGATCAAATTGCCGCAGGAAAACGTGGATGTTACCGTTGGAAAATTTCGAAATACTATTTTCACTGTAACCTTCGTCACTGTGACAGACCTTTTGTTTTAAATCATTACAAGCTTGGGCACACATCTTGAGCGCACAAACAACAATATCTGAAATTTTATTTCATTTGATTGAGCAGATAGGCCGCTAGGGGTTCATATGGCCGGGAAGCTATTTATGCCCCTATTGCGCATTATCTTATCTATCAATGCAAGACACGCTCCTGAAATCAGAGAAATATGCTAAGTTTCGAAACTTTTCTTTCACTAGAATACACAATGCTATAAATGAACGTGTGTGCAAATTAGGAGGTCTCTTCGCTTTACTTGACTAAGCCTCAAGTTCATTTATTCGAAAAACAAGCTTCCAAGCTGTTGCCACCCAAGTAAATACTGGTTTCTATTTGTCTAACTGGTTTCAATTTGTTCTGTTTTTTTTTGTCTCAAAATGTCCACACCGATCAACGAGATCTATATGATTTAACAGAGCAGTTTTCTGAACCTTCTATAATAGAAGGTGACTTCAGTGACCATGTTCCGCTCTGAAAAGACAACTAATCCTGGAGATATAAAAATTGAGCAAATGACTAATGATCAATGCTTTAACTTCAACAATGGACAGGCTAACTACTTTCATGAGCTTACAAGGACCTTTCACTCTTGTGATTTGTTCATCATTTCTCCTGTCCTTTCAGTGTTCGAAATTATCCTTATAATAGAGTTTCTTTTATTATTTAAATAACATTAGCACGAGAAGGAGCAAATACCATAGCAAAATCCCCTCGATTTATGTCTAATATGGCAGACTGCGAAATCTTCTCATCTCTTGTAGAGATCACTGAAGAAATGGTTAAAGATGTGCCTATTGAAAATGCCGTGAAAGCGATTACTGACACTATAGTTGAGGCAACTTCGCTCTTTAGGCCTGTTTCATTAACAAAGCCTCCAAAATTTTCAAAGCCTTGGTGGAATCGTGAATTCTCCTCAAAGGACATTCAAACAATCCAAAGCAAGTGCAAGACGAGTGAGGCGCAAAAGCCAGAGGAACTCGTGAATACCCTTATGCGTCTGGAGTAACATACTGCAAGTCAAGTAAACGAGTGTGGGAAAGAGAAAAACGTACGGAATGTATAAAATCACCTTCTTTTCTGGGAAAAGATGGCTGAGTGACTAACACAACTGATGAAATTGCAAATATTTTTGGTGAAACTTTTCACGCTACAGCGACATCTTCAAGTGGCAGCTTTCCGTCGATATTTCTTCCTCACAGGCTGCGCTCTAGAGAAAATTTCATCGCTTTCAAATCTACGAACTCTGAGCCATATAATGAGGAATTTACCATAGCTGAGCTAAACAGAGCTTTGAGACACTTAGGTCTAGTCCTGATTAAGATGGTGTGAGTTGTGAAATGACGAAGCATCTTTCCTATAAGTCATTGGCTGTCCTCCTTACTCTGTATTAGCGAGCGGAGAAGAAGAATACTTTTGTCAGTGAGTGTAAGAAAGCTGTTGTCATTCCCTTAGTTAAGCTAAGGAAAGATCCGAGGAATCACCCGAGCTATTGGTCCATAGCCGCACTTACAAGTTTTATTGGCAGATTATTTGAAAAAATGTTAAACCGCCGCAAAACACCTGTCACTACGTGGATGAATTCTGTTTGAAATTTAGGGGGTTGAGGAAAATTGTGGAAGGAAGAATATTACAAATTTTTTTACAAAGTACAAATATTTCAATTTTCAGAACGTGGCCAAAAATCTACGGAGAAATGTGCGCTAGGAAATATGGAATATGTATATTGGGCAAATAAAACTTTTTCCCTCGCTTCAAATTTTATAGAATGCTTACGTAGTCAATAGTTACTTTATGGCATCTACTATAAAACAGAAAAATTTGATTATAGTCCTTAGTTATCGAAACAAATGACTGTTCGATATTTTCTGCCAGCTAAGCAACAACATGATTTATATTTCATAAGCGATATAATTTATATTTTAGAACTGGCTCCAAACAGTATGTAATTTCATTTACAACTTGGAAATGATTTATTAAGGCATTCATTTTTTATAAAGCCATTCAGAAATTAAGACTAACTCTGAATCACAGGGAAAATGTTTCGTTGCATGAACTGATTCTCTAGAATATTTAAAGGCAATTATTGTAATATTATTTCATTAATGTCAAATTCATTTCATGTAATATACAATGTATATGTTTGAGTTCCAAATTAAGACCTGCTAATGCTTTGTGGAAATTCTGCAACTCTGGTGTTCTATGCAGATATCAACTGGCCTTAAACATGATTATACCAAATTAATGCGTTTCAGCAATCTATAAAATGTATTCTGTAAGACTTGAATGGTCAGTGGAGTCAACTATGATTTTAACCATTCGTACATCACTGCGGCGCTCCTTTTGTGAGTTATGTTAGTTCAGTGTCCATTCCGACAAGATTAAAAAGTCTTATGACATTTCAATATAGGAATTCCTTTGTTTATAAAGCCAGACGCCATCTGTCTAATAGAACTCTTCTGGAATTTTGGAGATACTAGTGTAAGAGTAGAATTCCATATCTTAAACATTTTATGCTGAGTATACCTGAAATATTTCATATCTGTAGCTGCTAGAATACGTAGATGAAATAAATCAGAAGATCTTGTTGAAAGAGCCTTTACAGTTACCAAAAGGCACGTGGTTTGCAAGCATAGCATACGTAAACAATTTAGTGAACTTGACTTCTTTGTTTTGTAGCTTGCAAGATACTTTTCATTAAACTGCCCACAATGATATCCATTCGGGTGAACTTAAGAGGGCGGAACATGATATTTAGACAAATGACCGCAAGCTGCTTTTGTTTGTCCTAGGATCCAAGCTTGAACATTCGATCTATGAAATTACTTATTTATAGCTTCATGTTATAAGCTTTTGGAACCCATTAGAATGCTTCCAATACATCTGAATGACAAATTTTGACGACATTGGTGCACTGGCATGCCGTATCATAGTGCTACATTCACATGCACTCTCAAGCTGTGTGAACACGAAAATTCTGGTAATCCAGAAGTACCGCTGCTTTATTCTGAGACAGGACTCTATTACCTGGACTCTATTACGAGGACTCTATTACCTGGCGGAAAACCAGGACTCTATTACCTGGCGTTCTCAAGGATCGCCCTACATAGTATATCATCCTGGCCCCCAGAGGCAACCCTAGGGGCCGCGATCCATCCGGTGAAGCCCACCAGCCCCACTAAGTCGGAGAAAACTATGTCGGGATACAACGTCATGCGGCATCAGCCGACTCCACCAATAGGAGGGCTTCCCCTCGGACGACCAACGAAATCTGACCATATAGCTCCACCACAGACAGAGGAACAGGCACGACAGTATCCACGGTCCTTGCCAAGCCTGAACCAACTCGGGCTCTGGTCCTGTGAAGTCAACTTATATATCCCCGTAGTTGACACTGCCTAAGCACAGATCCTAGCCAGTATTTTCCAGGAATTCTCCTGAGTGAACCCCCGGGGGGTATTCTGAGACAATAGAAACCGTTATAACGGGGACAAGTTTCTGTATACAGATGACAACACAATTCATACGCAGTCAACCATAAATGGGAATATAGTCGTCCTAGAGAAGCAATATCTAAAAAATTTGAATATCACCAGCTTACAGTAATTAGCTTTCTTACCTTTTTGAGCCTCTCAGCAACAGAACATATTCTTAAAATGGCTTTCTAGACCCAGCCGTCTTTCAGTACTCTTCCAAAGCTCTGGATATGATAATAGGTAAGAGCGAGATTCCTCAGCTCAGAAGGATCTTGGTAATGTTCTGTTGAATATACCTAAAGGTTGTACTGCGTGTGCCAATGTTGCGGTCCAGTTTGCAATATATTCAAAACTGTCTTCATGCAAAAATTTTTAAAGTGTTCCTTACCTGTTAGCTCCGCGTAGAAACTTTTTATTTAGTTTGACTTTAATGCCGAAATATAATTCAGTTCATATACTCCACGTTTAGATTATTTTCTTCTGCTCCAAGGACGGTGAATTAAATGTGACCTATCCTATTTTTTAATAAGAGTACATTGAAATCTAAATAAATATATGAAATTTTTCTTCTGAAATCATTATTAACTTCCGGTATTTTATTCAAATATTTATAACTTAGAAGTGTGGAATTCAAAAACTTTTAAAGCAGTGTTTAAAACTATCTGAATATGCCTTAAAATTAGCTACTAATTTGTCAAAAATTGCCTAAAGGAATATTAAAAATCGTTATCGTTTTTGTGTGTTTCCTTTGAATGAAACAACAGATTGTCAATGATATTATAGTTAGCGTCCCTGTTCTTATTTCCCATTATGTCATGATGCTCAAAGTGATTAGGATCCTTCAAATAAACATAAATATTTTTAAATCTTGGGTTCACCTTGTAGTTATGAAACAACTGTTTCTAGCGAGTCTAAAATTTTTCAAGTTAACACGGCACATTTTATTTATTTCCTCTCGTCATCTGGTTTAATTCTTGATAGGACATCTACCATAATTTTTTCTCCGGAATATGTTTAAATTTGAAATTGTATTTTTAATTCAATAACCCTCTTATTAATTTGGGACGCAAATGTTTCTCAAAAATAAAGCCGTAATGGGTCTTCGTGGTCCATGTATATGGTGACAATATCCTTCCCAAAATAAACTCGAAATTTCTGAACAGCCAACAAGACTTCTAATCGGTTGCGGTATAATTTCCTCGAATAGGCTTACGTATTTTTCTAAAGTATGCTGCCGGTTGTCGGTCTTGAATAAGCACGGCTCCTACCTACCTCCTAATTCAGATGCATCTGCGGCAATTTCTAACTTACCCTTCACTTCTGAAAATTTCACGACGGGGATCTGGATTAATGCCGTTTTAAGATTTTCAAAAGACATATTCTCTTTTCTTATTTTTACACTTAATAAAGATTCTGTAATAAGAACACAAACCCAAAAAAGATGATTATTTCTTTGCGGTGTTAAATGGAGAATAATTTTTCATTGATGGATTTTTTTAACCTTACGCTTCGATTGCACGCTGTGATATTTTATATGGCAAGTACAGAAATTCTTTGGCCACGGATTAGCATTTTACTTCGTTGATTTTTAAACCTACTTTCTTTAAACGCGTAAAAATTTCTTGGAAATCCGCAACGTGCTCATAATTATGTTACTTGTGACTATTATGTAATCTAAAAATATATGATATTAATTTAGCAAGTGCTTAAGATTATGTAATTGTCCTTCGAAACGCAACGGGAGCCCCGCATAGGCCAAACGTCATTCTAAGGTAGGCAAACCCTGTTCTAGTAATAATATTTTCTACAGGTTTAAACCATAATAATTGGTTAATTAACATTAAATACTCTACAAATATCCGAAATTTGTAAAACATAGTTTTAAGACAAAATATCGAAATGCATATTTTATTATTAGCATTTTTAATAGAGTAGAGGGAAAATTTGTATAACTTACAGTCTCATATGTACCATAAATTAAAGGCTGTAAATTGCGAAGATAACTCTCAAGCGGTACGGCAGATTAAATATAAATTATAAGAAACATCTAAAATAAATACATGTACTGAAATTACTGCATCGTATTCTTTTTCTATTTCAAATTTTTTCTGCTACTAAGCATTTTCAAAAGTTTCCTTCTGATTCCTATATGGAACATCTAACCTCCATTCGAAGCAATGCTGCACATTTGCTGGACAGAATGTACCGTTAAGATCTGAAAAGTGTTCTGTTTTCAAGAAACTTTTATTTTTTAGGTTCTATTTCTTTTCGTGAGAGTTCTAAATATTAAAACAGTTCCGAATATCTAAGCATCATGACTTAGTTCTAAAACTGCCTTCCAAGGGATGAACACAATTTAGTCTGTCTTGTCTTTGGAGTATTTGAAACAGCTTACATATTCATTGGATTTCACATTGTTACCCTGATAGCAGGAAAGAAATTTGCTTTTCAGATTTCTGCATATTTCAAAAGCTTGTGAGTCAATTTCTTTCTGAATTATCTACTCGCTGGCAATTAAGGAAAACTGATAATGCTAACGAAGAGGAAAAGTTTCTGATTTCTAATTATAACTGAGTTCTTTAATTGCTTCGATAAAACTGCATATAACTTTCCAACACCTTGCGAGTACCTTAATAATAAATGATGTACTGAGAATTTTCAGCTAAGTTTTTAATAAATAATTGGTGTTCTTTTAAAAACTGCCACAGTGATAAAAGCACATATCCGATGAATGCAATAAAATGCACTGAAAACTACCACAGATAGGAATCTTGACAGTATATTCCAGAGTGAAAAATTGCAGTTTCTATATATTTATTTCCGTCGTGCTCATTTATTTCATCAATGCTGTGTATAAAAATACTATTACGAAATGTCCAGGAGCGGTAAGACAGCTTCCCCAAAAAGCAGGTTTAAGGTTGCCAGAAAATAGAAATGGAAGGCAGGGTTGCCACATTTGGCGAGAAATCGCACATTTGGCCACAAAATTGGCGATCTGCTATAGACGCATGGCTAATCTTCTGGAGCTTATTGTTACTGGTTTAGCCCAGAATGCTCTCGAACACAAGCCAACAGCTATATAAACCCTGCTAGTACGCGGAGTGCGGAATCAGTGCATAGTCTAGTGCGGAGTTGGTCGTCGAGTGCATCGAACGAGTCTCTTAGTGTATCGCGAGGCAGTGCATCGTTGAGTTTTATCTTACAGTGTGTTGAGCTCCGAGAACGACCGAACCAAGTCGGAAGCTGTACTCTAGTGTATCGTCGATGCATTGCGAGTTGTAGCGTGGAGAGTCTCGAGAGAACGTAAAGTTCCGAGAACGACCGAGCAGAGTCGGGAATTGCACTCTGGTGCTTTGTCGTAACCTAATATTCTGAAGGCTGTGTTGCTGATTATTCCACCGTATTTACAGTTGTTCTTCGACGACTGTAAACGTGATTTTGAAGCTGTCTTGAAAATACTGGCCAATAAAGTGTGTTTCCATTCTCCATCAAGTGTCGACCTTGACCTTATTCACTCCAAATCCCCGAAACCCTTAACGTACGTACGTGACGAACAAAAAACGTAAAAATTCCACATGATCCACAAAAAATTCGTATGTACGAATTTTTAATTTTGATAAGATGCTTTGCGCTTTTTTTAGAGCTAAATGAGAGTAAATGAAAATCTAAGAAGCTTTAAAGAATAATTTATTAAAAATAGATTTGTTAGAGCAACTGGCACTAACATAACATAAAACCAAAAATTATCATTTGTAATTTTCAGATTATAGTCTAACACTTCAAGAGAATTTACCATTAAATATTTTTTTAATATTAAAAATGCATGCATTTAAATGCAAAAATCCTAATTTTCTTTAATTATTCTTTAACTGTGTTCAGCAATACTCCGCGCTATGAATAAATTTCATCAATCACAACAAAGCTGCGAAAATTCATGGTAATTATCGCTTTGGTATATTATAATCAAATGCGTTTTTATTTCTATCAATTACATACACAATTAAAAAAATAAAATAAAAATGCGAGTTATTAAAAAGTGCTTTGTTATTTCTAAACAGCTCAGTTTCCTAATCAAGGGAACAAGATTAAATAAGAAAGAAAAATTGCAAATATTATGTTTTTCAAAATGGCAACGCACTGAAAACTAACTATACGCGAGGGCGCAAATAATATGTGTTACAGGTCTTGCGCAGTTGATTCACTGGAGATGCATGGATGACAAATGCTCTTTTTAGAATCTTTCTTTTTTTCATCAGCCAGTTTCTAAGATCATCTTATCCACGGAGAGATTTCGCGTGTTCTTTTTAAAGTACGTATTATACGAAATTAACTGAAAGTATTTTTACTGAATTCAATCGCAAAACACTATCACAGATAAAAATATTGAATTTATAAAGTATTTCTCCGGTCTTCTTAGCATGCCTTCGTAGTGCAGTAATCACTACGAAGCACGCTCGGCGCGTATTCGAGAAGTCCATGGTTCGAGTCCTGGAGATGGCATTGTTTATTTTTCATCTCTCCTGCTTTAAAAAAATACCTAATGTCTCTGCAGTGTCGCCCGAACTAAAAAAGGTGGTGGATGATGATTCTCCATCACCAGGATCTGGGAATAGTTTCCCCTAATCCCCAGTAGACCTTTAAAAGGAGGAATATATAAGGTATTTCTCCCGCCTTCTTAGCATGCTTTCGTAGTGTAGTGGTCAGCATGCTCGACGCATATTCGACAGGTTCGTGGTTCGAGCCCCGGCGAGAGCATTGCTCATTTTTAATCTGTCTTGCTTCAAAAAATACCTCTCTACAAGTTTCACTATATAAATTATTAACACAGCAACAAGTTGCCGCCAGATGGTATAGTGGTTAGGAGAGCCACCTGCGTTACCGCAGAACCCGAGTTCGAATCTGAGAGAAAGCATGCATGTTTGTAAATGTATAGTGTATTTTCCGCCTGGGGGCACTGTAAATACATAGCGAGCCTAATGTCCTCTTGTGTGGTGATTTGGTGGTAAAGGAAGATGAATGGAAGACTCCTGGTCCAACCCCTGCGTTGCTCTTTCTCAAAATTAGGGTGGAAATAAAAGACCAGCCTCCTTCAGGTTCTGGCACCGATTCTTCCATGAAATACATGGACAAGACAATAACAGCAGGGCGGCAAATTGCCATATCGTCTTCCGGTCTACATTCTTGTACGAACGCTTGCATATTCTTGCGCGATTCTAGCTTTGAATCGACTAAGATTTTGAATATTTTCACGGTAAACTTTGCTTTTAACTAAGCAATAGAGGAAAACGTTTAAAGGGGTAAATTTAAGAGTTGTTGGAGCCATGGAATAAGTCCATTTTCGCCCATCCACAGCTTTGAAAATCGTTGTTTTTCATCCATTAACGGGTTGAATGAACAGTAAAAATAAATCGTATTGTCAGGACTACTGTTTCTTCTTGTTGAATTTGCAAACATACTTGGAGTCCTGAGAGGGACTCCAAGTATGTTTGCAAATCCAAGTACAGGGAGCTTACTAAAAGCTATGTTCGTGCGTGTGTAGAAGATACAACAAAGATAAGAAGGGTTCAAATTACCCTTCATTTGCTTATGGATTTTACAAACATTCCCGTACTTCGGGATACAAAGACCAACCACTTGTGGCTTGAACGTAAAAAGAATATAAGACTACTAAGTAACTAAAATTTAAATAAGAGCTAACTTTTAATAATTTGCACAGATGACTAGCACTAAGACTGGCCTTTTAAATTACTACGTCTGTGGTACGCAAACTGCGGAAAACTACAATACGTCTTTAACTTTCAAGAGGATTAAACTTCCAGCCTTGAAGGCGGACAGTAGCTGATGGCAAGCACGCGTGAAGACTTGCAGCAAAAGAGCTAGCTCTCTTTCCTTCTTTCTACTCTGCTCTTGGCAAAAAGCCACAACTTAAATACTTAAGTGTTAGCAAGTACAATTTGCATAAACGTATCCACGCGTTAATTATGGCCAGAAATGGAAAATAAGATATGATAGTAAAGTTTTAAAATAAAATAAACGTTAGTGAACTTAAAATCCTTATAATATAATCTCTTCCAGTCGACATAGCCCGGCAGCGACCGAACGGTAAAGTCGCTGAGCACTGCTAGTTCAGTCCGTGGTTCGAATCCCGCGAACGGGCTGGCTGCATGGCCGTTTTCGTGGTTTTAACCATGTGTAAGGTATGTACGAGCCAGTTTCCGTTCGAAAGTCCTCCACGAAGGCTTCCATACCCTTAGGCATATAGCCGTCGAGCTTTTGTCATATTCACATAAACCAAACCATTTGGCACAGAGACTCCATGAAATTTCTTCATTCCTTCTCAAAGACCCTGTAAAGATTAATTCCCGCCTTCTTATTTAAACTTCAGTCTATCGATTAGCCATTTTCAAGTATTCTTGAAGATTATAAATTTATTCTTTTACAATATCAAAAAGAAAGCAGTAAAATAGTATTCGGGGGAATTAATAAACTTCAATAATAAACAATATTTTAAGTACTAAAAGTTATCTGAATTCTTAGCATTACAAATGAAATGACTTTTATTTTATTATTTTATTGTATTGTTCTACAAAAGTATCCTTCCTTGCCAGAGGAATTTTTGAGACTGATATATATACAGTGTGTCTGTGTGTGTGTGCGTGTGTACTTAAATTTCACAGGATAAAAATCATGAAAATTCTTTTTTTTTTTTTTTCAAAATTTGTCCGTAAGGATTTAAATCGTATCAATTCTTACATACTGAAAATTGCCTTCCATGTTTATTTTGAAAGTTATCCTAAAACATCCCTAAATGTGAAAGGAAACTTTTGGAAGATCTTCCTTTGTTTTCTTTTAATATGCTTAATTTTGGTAGATAATTCTTTTACGAAAGCTAACAAGTCTGTGATCACCAAACTGTTTCAGTTTGTATTTCAACGGAAGCAATTATTATTTAACCCTTTGACCGATGCGGGGTTTCACTAAGGAAGCTAAAATTTCCCAAAATGGCTAAGAGAAAAAAGTACTTTCTTGAATTTTAATACCAAAATACTCCTGATACTTTATTACTGAATTTATGTACTTTTAATATATTGCTTTAATTTCTTGAGCGTATTTCAAAATACACATATATATGTTTTCTTAAAGACATTACAAAATGTATTCTACGCCGTATATATACGGCCTTGCCATAACAAAATATATTCTAGCTCGTATATATACGGCCTTGCCAGTTAAACTGTATATGCACTCTTATGTAAAACAATAACGCTACTTAAAACGCTTCAATATAACCGCAATCTTACTCAGATAGTCCAAAGAATAATAGTTTACACTCTTTGAAGAAATTATAGTACCTAGACAAAACAACAAAAATGCATTCTCGAGCTGCGCGTGAGATATGACACCAATTTGGCTGTCATCGCGTCTAGAAATACGATGTCGAAGACGGTCAAGTGGAAATTCTTATTTTCTTCCGTCTTTCTTAAGAAAAGCTTGACCACACATTTGTGAAATACCTCACGCAGCGAAGGAGAAAATATCACTTCTCTTTCTTCGTAAAAAAAAGGTGAGCAAATTAGTTTTTTCCGAACTTTAGTCGTATCGTCTGATCGCTTAAAAAACTCTTTTACCACTCAAACCTGAATTGATAACATGCGTTGTTGCTATTTAATATGTGCATCTTACTTGCCATGTAATAAAAATACGCTTCAAACTGTAATAAATGTAGAATCTAGTAAATTTAAGCTAAATGTAAGTTTTGTTTTGTTTTTTCGAAATGAAGATACTAATGCTATAGAAGAAGGTAAAAATATCAGTTAGTGTTCAAATGAGAAAGGACTGAAAAACAATGCACATAATCTTTTTCTGTCTTTCAAGGTGGCAAAATGGATTAATTGATGGATGATATGACTTTTTTTGGAGTATAATCTCAAAGGTTTTGATGGGCCATATACATGGTAAATGAATTTCCTATTCATTGGAACAGTTCTAGAAATCAAAATAATACGAAAGTAAAAGAGGATATACAATTACAGATAAATAAAATAAAACTTGCGTACATAAAACACACATATAAATAATATTAAACTATCTGGCGTGGACACCATATAACTTCCTTTTACGGTCTATTAAATTACACACATTTTTTGCTGCACTTCATTTAAACTTATTGCCTCGAATTTCCTTAAGAGATATAATTCTCAGTCAATTAATTCAGTTCTTACTTCGCGGCAAGGCAAAAATACGTAAAGGCTCAAAGTGTCTTCATTAAAAACTGCATAATACAGAAAAAACGTAAAACACCAAATACAGTTTTAAAAATATTTTTACAATTAAAATTAGAGTTTTTACAGCAAAAACAAGCAAATTGGCCAGCGGGCAGGAAGACTGATTTTTCGGTGCACAAAATTGAAAGTTTACTTTAAGTCCCACTGGACAAGACACTGAAATTGGTGGACAGGTGACAGGTGACGGAAGACGGGGACGCCTGGTGTTTAACAGTGGTAAACAGGCATGTGTCCCGCGCCTTCCCCTATCCAGAAGCAGCGACTCCCTGGAGCCCTATAGAGCTGCATCGGGAGTTTATTGAAATTAATAAAAGTGTTTACAGTTCATAGAAGGGGCTGATGAATCATTGTGCTACATTGCAGTTTAGGATACATAAGCATATCATAGACAGTCAAGTGTACGCCATAAACAAGGAGGTGGGGAAAATACAAAACACATAAACATAAGGCGCAATTAGATATCAATGTCCCTTACTTCGATACATAAATGTTAAGCATATTCCAAATACAATATATATTGATAAAATACAGGATAAAATACATGAAATACATTGATACAATACATGAAATATATTGATAAAATACATGAAGCATGATGCAACTTTAGAAATAGTATTCAACAAACAGACTTAACTCACTATTACTAAGAGTATGTATAGTCATTAGGATTTTTGATGCAGAAGAGGTAAGAAATGTGCAATGCCTTCGCCGGGACTCGAGCGAAGGATATCTCGAATACGAGCCGAGTATGCTGACCACTACTAAGGCGTGCTAAGAAGGCGGAAGCTACTACAACTACTAAGGCATGCTAAGAAGGCCGAAAAAATACCTTATAAGTTTCAAATACAAATAAATGGCGGCCTCGTTAGGCTTAGTACCACTTAAACAACATTTAAATTGTTGATATTTCTACAACTATTGCATGCAGATTAAGTAAAGGCATTAATCCTTAACCAGCAATTAAGAATCACTTAATTCAATCACTTTTGAAACAAAAAATATATATCTATAACATATAAAACATATAAATATAATATATATATATCGTTCTGAGGTTACTCGTTTTTGCGCTATGCGATGTACATACATGAAACACATATAATAGATGTCATACATAGATGTCACACATAGATGTCACGAAAAATTCACTTCTGAATGCATTTCAAATCCATTTTACAAGAGTCCTTCATGCTGTTCATAAATACAGATGTCATGCAAAAACATCGTTTCTGGTTCTTGTAAACTTAAATTACATATCAAGACTATGCATGTCTTTTTCTTTAAACAACAGTTTTAGAAAATTAACCCCTTACCGAGAAACTTCTAGTATGGCAAGAACAAGGGTGTATAATAATCATTTCTATAATATTAAAAAGATACTTTGCATGAAAATAGGCGAAAATAAGACTTTTATATCTTGAAAGAAGTTTAGCACTTAAAATGATTGCTGAACTTCACAATAAAGTAAGAAACATAAATTTAATATGATTGGTAAATGATCTAACAATTTAACATTCATCTTTTGTGTATCTTAAAGTAGTGGAGAAAACTCGGAAAATTTCATTTTAGAATCCACAGCTATTGCTTAGAATATATCTTATATTCAATGCATTACGATTCACGGAATTATATAGCATTTGCTCAACACCTTCTTTCAAACAATATTCCTTAAACGCAAATCAGTGAATTATCATCTCGAAATGGCTTCTGTCAAACAGATATTGTTCTTAAATCTTCAAACAACTCTTTAAAAATTCTTTTTAGTATAATTCAACATTATTATCTGATTAATCTCTTGTTTTCTAGCCCATTCAAAGCAGAAAATAGGATTAAATAGCAAAACATTTCTTTCTTTGTGAGCAATTAAATTTTAACTTCTGAAGCATAACTATTACAGCCTCCAAGATAATTAAGAGCGGCTTTTCTTTTGAAAAGCACATTTTTTTAAACTTAAGATGTATTTATCTTTGAAACGTATGCATTCATAATGGAACAATTCTTCTCTGTAATCCAATTAAAATAAAGATAACGGGGAAGAAATGGTTTCAAGAAGACATAAAAGGCGGGCTCTTAACACTCTACATTGTTGCCACTCGGAGGTACTTATCTTGATTAGAAATTATAAATGGTCATCAGTTTTTGAATTCAAAAGTTCTGTTCACAATACCTCAAAACGTCAAGCTGCTTTGATTTATAATTCCAAGCAGTTTGTTAAGTTTTCTTTATTTGTATATAGTGCATACCACATTCATCATAATATTTCTTTATTTTCTCTTAACATGCGTGAGCAACTCTCTTTACCTTAAATTTCTTTAAGAAATAAGTACTGTAACTTTTGTTAAAGTTTTCATAAATAAATCGCCTTTTCTTTTCTTTAAAAAAATATGTGATATGGATACAACATGACTTCCTTGTAGAGTAAATTAAATTTTATGCATTTTTGCTACACTTCCTTTAAATATATTTCCTCGAAAATCATTAGAGAAATATTTCACATTCAATCAATTCAGTTCTTATTTCATTTAAACATATTTCCTCGAGAAATGCATTAGAGATATATTTCTCATTCAATCAATTCAGTTCTTACTTCGCGGCAAAGAAAAAATACATAGAAACGCAAAGCGTCTTCATTTAAAATTGTCAAATACAAGAAAACCTATAACACAAATACAGTTAAAAACAGTTAAAAAAATGCAATTCTTGGAATTCAGATTAGAATTTCTGCGTGAAGACAAGCAATTCCTCCAGTGAGCAGGAACACAAAATTTTCCTTGCGCACAACTGAAAGTTACCTTTTGACGCCAGTGGACTAAAAGATAAATCGAGTTAACTTTTAACTTTTGACAAAAGATAAAACAAAAAGATAAATAAAGTTAACTTTTGACGCCAGTGGATAAGAAGATTAATAACTTAATTCACTATTCTACTAAGAATTTCAAATATAAACAAATGGCAACTTTGTTAGGCTTAGCTACTTAAACTTTTTTAATTGTTGATAATTCTATACCTATTGCATGCAGATTAACTAAATTCACAATAACCTTATTCGAAAGATTAGAAGATAATTCAATGACTTTTAAAGCAAAAAATACATAATTTAACAACATATAAAAATAAAAAATCTAAGCTCACCTAGCCGAGTAACGGAGTGGGAATGTACATATATTTACTACGTTTGGTGCAGCCGATTGCAAACAAAGTGGAGGAACACAGTTACATGTTACAATAGTCCCATATCTAAATTTCCAACGTTCTACAGCTAAATTCCAACTTTCTACAGGTACGTACGTACACGTCAAAAAAAATCTCTTCTGAACCCATTTTAAATCCATTTCACAGTCCGTTTTGACAAAAATAGTCCTCTATTCTGTCCGTATATAGAGATGTTAAGCAAAAACATCGTTCAAATGGAATTGGAGAGTGGTCGAAATGGAACATTTTCATTGAAATATGACACCCGAAATTGTTCTCGATTAGATTACTTTTATTTCATTTAAAGAAGTACTAATTTCATGAATATCAGAGTAAATTTAAAGGTTTAATTACCGTATATTGATTTTCTTTATCATTTTCATTAATATGCACATGTGCCACATGCGTTTGTTATTTCAGTATGTTAGTCAGTATGTATTTCAGAAAAAGTCCGATTTTCTGTCAAAATCCTTTATAAAGTATTTCTCCCGCCTTCTTAGCCTGCCTTGGTGGTGTAGTGGTCAGCAAACTTCACGCGTATTCGAGAGGTCCGCAGTTTGAGTCCCGGCGAGGGTATTGCCCAAATTTGAAATTTGGAATTTGTTTTATTATCGATTTCATATTTTGTAAACCTTTAACGAATTTTTGATTAACAAACTCAAGGATTTTAAAGCGAGCAATGGCAACGTTGTACAGAAAAGCATTGGTATCTCCAGAGCGTGAGACTGTGTATCGGAAATTCTAAAGATATGCTCCATTTAAAATTATTTTACGATATTGCTCTTGAACTGAATTTTATGGTTGAAGTGCAAAGAACATGATATTTAATAAATAAGAGTAACACAGAAAATGTTTAAAAAAATGCCCCTTTGGGCATAATTTAAAAACTGAAATTTATTTTTTTTAATTTAGCATGATATAATTCTGAGCTCTAATTTCATGCGACAAAAATCTACAGCTTGCGAACTATAAAGGAACTTTCATGGTAAAGAATATATTAATAATTTTTTGCGCAGTGTTCATATTAATAACATCCTACTGCTTTGTTCTCGTGTTTTGTACATGTAAATATTATTATGAAACATAATTGAAGATCAAATCAAGAGTAAAAACATCCAGCTATTCAGCGACCTGTTTATCTTATTTTAAACACGTACACGCAAAGGATAAAATGCTTTATGAACTTTTTAAAACACGTGTCAAAACTTCAATCTAAATGCGTCTCATAATGATACAAAAATTCTTTTGCTCTTTTTTTTTCGGAAGAATGAAATATTCTCCTGAAAGAATAAAATATTTTGGATGTCAAACATATCCCGACAAAGTGAATATAATTTTTATTTTGAACATATTCTAAATCCCACCGCTTAGCTGAAAAGGCCATTGTTCCCACCACACAAAATGCATAATTCGGATCTGGAAAAGTACATTTCTCTGGAACATTCTCTTTGATAAATGGAGTGATGTTCTTTGTCGATGCTTTTGGTTATCCTACCATTTCAAGAGCATCCTTCAAGAGCGCTGATGCGTTAGAAGGGATGAACTCACGGAATAGCATGTTACCAGGAAATCCCTAAAGATGTATTTTAGTGAGTTTAGGAAAAGAACCTGAAAAACCGTTTCTTGTAAAAAAAACGCATTATGACTGGTTTATTTTTATTCCCTAATAGTTCGGAATACTTTTGATCTCCTCGGTGAAATGCAGGATTTAGTTATTCGAATAGATGTCTTTAGATGAAATTTGCTCTTCTTTACGCATCTTTAAATTATTGCAAATTTCAAAATGGATAAAGAATTTCAACGTCCATTCAACACATGTTCCCTTGTTGATATTAGTTACGCATTTTTTTTCTATTGCAGTGCATGCATGCTTTGTCATTCATGTGCATATGATTGCATTTTAAGCCGAAGTGATAAATCAAAAAATATAAATAATAATGATCGAAAAATGTTGAAAAAATCAAATTGATTACTTAGGTATTTATATTGTTGCGTTATACGGGTTCGTGGATTTGAGAGTATCCGATGAAAACACGATGCAGAACAATAAAAAGCGCAATTTATTTACAAGAATCACTATTTACAGCACAGTTCCAAAATTACCTTTAAAAGCCTCGAAAATCTACAATAAATACGCTGAAACAATCAGCAACACAGCTTCAGGCTGTAACTGTAAAGGTAGCTTCACGGCAACACTAAACTTACAATAAACACCGTGTAACAATCACTAACACACTGTCAAGCTATACTGTAAAGGTAGCTTCACGGCAAAGCACTATCTCGATCGCTTTCCGTTCACAAAGCTCTCGCGTAGCTTAGCACTAGCAGTAAGCAGCTATTCTCACAACTCTCACAATGCCGGCTCTCAGAAACGCACGGGTTTATATAGCTTTTCCTTAGGTTCCACACGTTTCGAGAAATATCTCGACAGGAAGTTATTCTAGAAACTTCCCGATTAGACCATGGGATATCGCCTATTTGGTCGCCAAATGGGCGATAAAGTCGTCAATCTGGCAAACTTACCATACACTATTTTATGGCAACCCTAGTGCTATGCCGGAAAGCTTACATACAGACGCAACCGCCGAATTTTTCGCAACAATATCCTGTATATAACAGTGTAAGAGACTTGATATTTTAATAAACGCAAATTATTTTTTTAAAACCCAAAATCAAATTAAATTTTTGTAATTGGTAAAATAACTTCGAAATAATTATATGACTTAAGTTTTATAAGGTATTTTCCCCCTCTTCCAGCATGCCTTCGTGGCGTAACGATAGCACACTCGGCGCTTATTCGAGAGCTCCAGGTTCGAATCCCCGCAAAGGCATTGCATATTTTTCACATCTCCTGTTTCAAAAACGTTTCCTTTTAGTTTGGGACCCACTTGCAGTGTCGCCTGGCCGAACTAAAAGGTGGTGGACAATAATCTGCCACCACCAGGATTTGATGATTGGATCCCTATCCACAGTCGCGCTTCAAAAGGAGGAGCATATAAGGTATTTTTCCCTTCTTTCCATCATGATTTCCTGGTGAAACGGTAACACACTCGGCACTTATTCGAGAGGTCCAAGTTCGAGCCCCGATGAGGGCATCGTTTTTCACACGTTTGCTTCAAAAAATCCTAATGACTTCCCAAGTTGAACTAAATTCAAAAAAAACACACCACAGCAACTGACTTCCAAATATCCAAATTTGTATGCTAAGCAAAAATTATAAAGTATAATTCATTAAATTACAGTTAATTACTACTAAAATTAATATTTTTTTCTGTCTGGCCCACTCTGGCCAAGAATGAAACATAACTGGTATTTTCACCACTAAATTCTCTCATTGTACCAATAAATTATTACATACATATTTTCAGTGCTCAATTTGCATGAGTTTTGCAACTTAATCTTTTATACATATGTGTGCGTGTATGTAATGAGAGCAGAACTTAGAGGTAATGATGAAGATGAAACATTAATAGTGTTTGCAAAAAAAAGGGGGGGACAGTTCCGTAACTCCAGTTCTACTGGGCCGATTGACGAAATTCAAATTGCATTTTTCCTGGCTCGAAAGCGGGACTTGGGATACATATTGCATTTATATATAGCATTGTCCTAACATAGGTATTTTAATACAAAATTGAAATTTTTCTGAAATAACATACCATGTTTTTCCATAGTTCGATTCTACGACTCAAATTATGCCCAGGTATTAAATTTTGTAATTTTTGGTAAGAAATTTATGGTGAAATTTAAAAATATATCTTGGCGGATTTGTTTCAGTTGACACCAAGAATAATTCACTTGGCGAACTTCTCAATTTATAGCAACCTTAATTTCCATTCCTTTTTTTTTTCATTGTAGACGAGCGGAAAAATGTCATCGTTCATACTTTCAAATAATTTTAACAGAGTGCATAAACCAAATTTCCGTTACTATGGCTTATAATAAATACGCCAAATTTCAAAACGCGCCAAAATATAAATTCGCGTATAGCTTAGGAAATTTTGAATTAAAATTTCTAATTTTTTGTAGGTATGTTTAGAAATACATTTACTTTAAGATGATGGCAAAACGTTTATAGGTTATAATTCAAAAGTTTTTTCGAAAAATTTATAAAAATTATTTAAAAATAAATCATAAAAAGGTGAGAATTTTATTCAAAATGAACCTAAATTTCGAAATATGAAAAGAAGAATAAAATAAGTTTAATAAAAAAAGAGATGTTAATAAATATATACCAAATTCAATTAACATTGAGGAGCTGAAATTTTGAGACCTAATTTTAAAAAAAAAACTACTCTTTTGCGATTTTTACCGAACTTGGCAGCTGGGCATAATTTAAAGCATAGAATCAAATATGGCAAACCATTGGCATGTCTTTTCAGAAACAGTCCGATTTTGGGTCAAAATACCTATATTAGAAGAATGCTACATATACATCTAATACATATCCCAAGTCACGCTTTCCAGACATGAAAAACGCTAGTCGAATATCGTCAATCGGCCCAGTACAATGGGAGCTACAGAACTGTCCCCGCTTTTTTT
The DNA here is from genome assembly GCA_000611955.2 of Stegodyphus mimosarum. NCBI lineage: Eukaryota > Metazoa > Arthropoda > Arachnida > Araneae > Eresidae > Stegodyphus > Stegodyphus mimosarum. The sequence continues at coordinate 59,247 of KK120726.1, read as the reverse complement.
TTTTTTTGCAGTATACATACGTAAAATATTGATCCATAATAAAAAGCAACCTAGGCAGCCGGTAGTTTCCAACATTGTAATGAAACAAGCTTAGAAGCAATATATTATAGAAATACTGATAGGAGAAATGTAGAAATATTACCTTTCGTAGATGCTGAAGATATATATCCACTATAAACTGCAAACTTGGCAGCTGCGACAGCTTAAATATTCATCTTTATTCCAGAAAACATATTTCGGCCAGTTATAAAGTGTTTCTCTAATTCGTGCCTATTTCAGAACGTCTATAATTGAAGCAGCAAGCAGTAGTCTATATAAGCTGGAGTGCAGAAAGCAAGTAAGTCGTGTTCAGGATTAAATCTTAATTCAGAATAAGTTAGTTTCGGTTCTCAATGTATTTGATTGGATAAATAATAAAGCTGTAAAATTATTATTAGCTGTCGAGATTTAGTTCCACCTGCGCTACGTAAGAGTGATATGACATGGATTAGACTCGAAATGACACAGTGCCAAAAAAAATTACAGTTTTTAGAACAGAGAGAGGACACAATTTTTAGAATAGAGAGGGGAAATAGTCAAATTAAGACTAAGCATTAAGAGGTTATTGCTAATTTAAGTTATATTTTTTTATGTTTCTTACACACGCACATATATATATATATAATAGGCTAAAAATTAAAAACAAAATTTTTTAAACCCGTCCTGCGCTATAGCTGCCAGATTGAAGTAAAATAAACTTAAAGCATCTGAAGTTAACATTAAACTGGAATCAAAGCAAGGCAAATCCTCAGAAATATTAATAATTGCGACCGTGTATAAGAGGTTTAACGCAATATATAGACTAATCAAAATTAAAATAAGAATTCATAGTAGAACAAACTCGAAACATAAAAATGCGAAAGGGAAAATATACAAAATTATAAAAGTATAAAAATTAATCTCCTTTCACTGAAACTCCAATTCAGAACTCATCAGGGGATAATGAATTAAAGCTTCATAAATGTTAATTAATATGTTTCGAAAACATTTTTCATTCTCCTGGTTCATGTGAGATCAAAAATCGAAAAAAGATTCGATTAAATTTTGATTTAAGATATTAAAATTCATACAAAACCGAAAAATCGAATCTCAGGTTAGGGAAAATTCTGGTACATTTGAGATTCGATTTTTTGGTTTTATATGAGTTCCCATTTATATAGATATGTATAAATTAGCATCTCCCAGTTCTATTAAAGCTATCCCTCGCTATTAAAATGTATTACATACATATACTTCAAAAATATTTGAAGTTTAAAAATGAAGAAACGTTCTTGCAAAATCGTTTTATTTGTATTAAAAAATAAAATTTTCTGATAAATGCTTAATTATTTCGATACCAGATAAAAAATTTCCCATAAAATCTATTTTGGAGCTGCATAAGATCATCAAGCAAAAATATATAGAAAATTCTCATAAGAATGTTTTTAAGGGGAGAATAAGTTTTAAAATGCTGTATATTATTTAATATTAAGAGAAAATCCCGTATTTGGTACGAATAAAAAAACTAAATTCGCTTATTGAAAAGCTTCCAGATTTGTTTAAAATATATTATTAAAAACCTTTTACTTCGAAAAAAAAAGAAAGAAAGAAAAATGCTTCTATCTTTAAATCACTTTGTTTTACCACACAGAAAATAAATCTAGGTTCTTCTATACTAAGATTTTAAAAATAGCGTCTGAAAAAACGTATCTTTCAAAAACACTTTTTTAACATTTCGCGTTTCCATAGATAATGAGTAAAGGGGTGGTTTCAGATCATTTCAGATTATATTCCATATAAAGGAAATAAAGATAAATGACCAAAACATTGTATAAGCATATTCAAAGTCTTCTGGGAGTGACTGCTATTTCAGTTATTTAAAATGATACACCGTTTCTAAAAAATGATTTTTTTAACCAGAAATGAAATTTTGTCCCAGGATTGTGTCTATAAAATGGTCCAATAGCATCACTTGTAGATTCATGATTTAGGTATTCAGAAGCTACAATCTGCACTTCAAGCTCAGTTAAGTTCTGAAATAAAGTTGCTCAACGCTGAGAGCTCATCATGGGTCCGATTCTAGGCAAACGTAGTGGCTGAGTTTTCGGTAGATTTTTTGATGAAGAAGTAGTCATTTTGTCTTAATAAGTGGTCCAATAAAGCATTTCTCACCTTAGGCATTTCTACCCTTAGGCCCATTATCAAATAAACCAAACCAGCTTTGCCATTATCAAATAAACCAAACCAGCCAACGCAGAAAGATAGTTGACCAAATATAAATAAGGAAAAGCAGAACTTTTTTGTTAGTCTATTCCAGCCTCCTCTTATCTGCATTTGCTGTATCATATATGTATACACCAAGTCAAAATGCCTTGCCCGTACATTAGTTTTGCAAATGTTGGTGGTAGATATATACATATGCCTATAAAAATGTCTTAAATGAGCTAAAGATTCAAATTTCCGTATATTTTAATTTTAAAAAATCTGATGTGTACACCACATGACTTCCTTTTACGGAATATTAAATTATATGTATTTTGCGTTTCAATTACGCTTATTGGGGTGAATTAAATCTACTTCGTCGATACCACAGATAAACCATAGTAAATGCACTCTTTAAAATTCACTATATTTGTTCATAACGACGCTCTGGCTGCGACGCTCTGGCGCTAAGTTCACTTAACAGCGTAACATCTCATTCATTTTATAACTCAGAAAGCACAAAAATTAAGTATAGCATCTGAAGAATTATCTAATCGTTGCACATGTTCTATTCAAATACTGTAATAAATCTAAAACGATGTGTAAAAGAAATTAAATAAACAAAAAAAAGAAACAGTTTTTCACAGACGATTCAGTACTTCTCTTTCAATTAATTCAGTTCTCCCTTCGCGACAAGGCAAAAATACATAAAAACTCAAAATATATAAGACAAATTACGAGGTAAATCTTAAACAAATCTTTAACAAATCTTAAACAATCTTAAACTTTTCCTCGAATAAATTCTTCAATGGATTAAGCACGATATAATTCGAAATAATAAAAGAAGGTGTTATCTTTGTTGTTGCGAAGCTTAGTTTCTCTATCTTGGCAGCAAATCCACTATTCTGCTAAGTTTTAAATGTAAACAAGTACGGCTGCCATAGAAAAATGATTAGGCTTAACCGCACTTAAACAACTTTTAAATTGTTGATAATTCTACAAATCTTGCACTCATATTTACTAAAGACATAAAAACCTTAACCTGAAGATAATAACAACATGATTAAATCATTTTTAAAGCAAAAAATGCACAATTCACCAACATATAAGAGCAAACAAACTGAGCTCACTGAGCCGAGTAACAGACTGAACATATATATATATATATTTATGTGCTTTTGGTGCAACCGATTGCAATGAAAATAGGAGGTGCACATCTACATATTATAGCACTCCTATATACAAAATTTCAACGTTCTGAGACTACTCGATTTTTAGTTATGCGAGATACATACATACGTACGTACGCACAGATGCCACGAAAAATCTCTTCAGAATCCAATTAAATCAATTTTATAATTTTGCGGGAGAGGGCGGAAAAAGAGTCCTTTATTCTGTCCTTACTTACGGATATCACGCAAAAACATCGTTAAACTGCATTCCATATGGTCAAAATAGATATTTTCCTTGAAATATTATACTCGAAACTTTTCGTGATTACAATACTTCCTTTTTACTTCCTACAAGGGAGTAAAAATAGTTTTTTAGAAAATGCGAAATCGAACTTTTTACTCTTTCCTCCAGTTGCTGTAATTATTTTTGGAAAAACTGTGCATTCGTTGTATAATATAAAACGGAAATGTTTACCACGATACCCCCCAGACGGCAAACATTTACTTATCCCGGACGTCATAGTATGTCCGTATGTCCAACACAACCGTATTTCCCGGGCAGCAAAAATTTACCAGATTTAGAAGCCATATACAAACTGAAGAGAGAAATGTTTGTATTTTTACGTAACTAATATAAAATATTGTTGCGAAAAATTCGGCAGTTGCGCCTGTATGTAAGCTTTCCGGCATAGCACTAGGTTTACCATAAAATAGTGTATGGGAGGGTTGCCAGATTGGCGACTTTATCGCCCATCTGGCGACCAAATCGGCGATATCCCATGGTCCAATCGGGAAGCTTCTAGAATAACTTCCTGTCGAGATATTTCTCGAAACCTGTGGAACCTAAGGAAAAGCTATATAAACCCCTGCGTTTCTGTGAGCCGGCATTGTGAGATTAGCTGCTTACTGTGAGTGCTAAGCTACGCGAGAGCTTTGTGAACGGAAAGCGATCGGAATAGTGCTTTGCCGTGAAGCTACCTTTACGGTATAGCTTGACAGTGTATTGGTGGTTGTTTCACGGTGTTTATTATAAGTTTAGTGTTGCCGTGAAGCTACCTTTACAGTTACAGCCTGAAGCTGTGTTACTGATTGTTTCAGCGTATTTATTGTAGATTTTCGACGCCTTTAAAGGTAATTTTGGAACTGTGCTGTAAATAGTGATTCTTGTAAATAAATTGTGCTTTTTATTGTTCTGCATCGTGTTTTCATCGGATACTCTCAAATCCACGAACCCGTATAACGCAACAATATCATTTAGGAAAAATACTTCTGATGTGATGAGATTACGTGACCACAATAATCTGCATAATAATATTTTTTATTTCAAAACGGTCGTCTTATTCATAAAATCTTATAGAATTCGTCTTCTAAAAACCCCTTGCTAGCTTCAGGTGCTTCTGGCAGGTAGCCAGTTCGTAATATTATTAGCACTGACTTAAAACGAAAAATACTTGTACTTCAAAGAATTTTCATACAGTTACCAGATTATGATTCTAACATAATAAAACTTCATGAGAATATTAATTATGCATTTTTTTAGCTTTGCGAGCTTATAGATTATTTTCATTAAGTCTCTTTCGATATGCGAAATATAATAAAATTGTAAATTAATGACACTAGTGAATCACGAAACAGTATCATTGAACAGCGGTTATGAAGAAAAAGTCAGTTTTGAATTATTCTAACGTATTTAATAACCGACCCCTCAAGGCAAATTGAATACGGCGTCAAAAATCGGTGATTTTGAAACTGAATATCCCGGCCAATTTTTGTCATACCGGCGTCAAATTTTTTGTGTTTTATTTTTTAAAACGAGTATAAAAAATTTCCAAGTATTAGTATAGTACCGGAGGAAGTAATAAAAAGTTAGATTTTGTAACATTTTCAAATCTAATTTCTTTAAATTTAAACATGCCACGTTATGCATCTTTGCGAAATTTAAAACATTTTTGTAAATGAAAGTCTATGTATATCAAATCTATGTAAATAAAATGTATCTATGTAAGTGAAAATATATATCAACCAATGGTTGCGAAAATAAAGGACGAGTTAAGACTTTTGTGAACACTGCGTATGCGGAAGGTACTGAATTAATATACGGGATGTTTCAAAACGAATACCGGGCTTTTATCGCTTTGTAATATTTATTAAGTAAAACTTAAAATTATGCTTAATACATGAAATGAAAGAGCAACTCAAGCAGTTCTGTTTGCTGGTCTGTTTGCTGCATGCGCAGAAAGCGCTAGTAGCAAAAAGGGCCATTAGTGTACAGAAAGCATTTTGTGTTCTGCAGTTTGCAAAGACCGAATCTGCAGTTACCCTGTAACGTGCGTTCCGGATAAATTCAGATGCGATCCCCAAAATAATAATAAAGTCCGTAGATGGTATTATCAGTTTGAAAATGCCGGTTTTTTTGCAAATGGAAGAGTACGGGATGATCAAGGGTTAGTGAAGAGAATGTTGAGCTAGTGAGAGATTGACGTGATTTCTACCTGCGGGGGTTCATAAAGGGTCATGTGTATGTGCCTCCACCACCAGCTGACCTACCCGACCCAAGAAATAGGATTGAGGCAGTTGTTGCAACGATTACACCACAAACACTAATCAACGTTTGGGGAAAACTGGGCTAGCGCCTTGGTGCGTGCCGTGTGACGAAAAGTGCGGACATTGAACACTTGTGAGCTTATGTATATAACTATTTGAATTGCTCTTTCATTTCATGTATTAATTATAATTTAAATTTTACGCAATAAATACTACCAAGCGTTAAAACCCCGATATTCATTTAGAAACATCCTATGCTATACAAGGTGATTCGCAACCAGACCGTCAAACTTGCAGGATGTGTAGGGGGGGCAAAGACGACTCGGAATCAGGGTCGCAAATGCCGTAGTTGCGAGCTATGGTGAAAAGCAGTAGCGAAAAAGAACAGAAACAGCAACACATTTAATGCAACCGAAGACATTTTATTGAAAGGTTGTACTACAACAGCTGCTCCAAATTGCGACCAGAAGTTTCTAGTATGTCATGCATCCCCGCGGCAGCTACATGTATTCAAACGACGTGGTCTTCAACTGAAGGAATAAACGTCTCTTATACCAAACTCTTCATGTGATTCCAGAAGAAGAAGCCCATGCATGATAGGTCCGGTGATCTGCCGGGCCTATGAATTGGGCCACCACGACCTATCCACCGCTGTCCAAAGGTCAGGTCGAGGTGTCGGCGGACGTCAGTCGTATGATGTGAAGGAGCCCCGTCATGCTAGTACCACATGGATCTACCATGCATGGACTTCTTCAAGGGTCGCATGAAGAGGACGAGACGCCCGTTCCTTCAGTTGACGACAGAAGTCCATGCATGATAGGTCGGGTGTAGGTCCATGTGGTATCAGTAAGACGAGGCTCCTCCACAGTACACAAATGGCGTCCGCCGACACCTCAACGTAACCTTTGGACAGAGGTTTATATGTTGAGGTGGCCCGGTTCATTGGCCTACCAGATCACCAGACCTATCATCAGTTCAGACAATTCTACAACAGTTCCTTTACTTCATACAAGGAAATGAAATAATTCTCTAGCGGTTTCTTTTTCGTGAACACACAGAAACAACACAATATTAGAAAATTCTTACTGAAAATTGTTGCTAAAGGGCATAAAATGCAAGCTGTCAAAGAAGACGAAAATATTAAAGTTCCAGTGTCTAACCATAAGCTCCCAATGAAAACACAGGGAAATAAGAGACAGTATATAAAACTGATTTGAAGTTGCAGGTTGTCTTGAATGTCTTTGAAGAATGACAGAAGTCTGTCCCATTTGTTTGTCTCATAAAACTATGGTGTAGCACAGCTGCTAGTAAACATTTAAAAAACTTATTATTTGAAAAAAAATATATTGTAAACATGATTTGTGATGTAGTTTTATACATTCTTTTGTTTAACGCCTTTACGGTGTTTCCAATTTTGTTAATGAAAATAATGCCTATGGAAAACAGCACAGCCTCAATTAGGCACGATAAAAAAGATTATGCTGTGTGCGTATTGTTAGGAAATATCGAGGGGCGGTAAAATAGTTTCCCCGCAAAGCAGGTTTATGGTTGCCATAAAATGGCAAGGGAAAGCAGGGTTGCCATATTTGACGAGAAATCCCCATATGGCGACAAAATTGGCGATATGCTACAGACGCATGGAGAACCTTCTAGAACGAATTCTTCCTGGTTTAGCCCAGAACGTTCTCGAACACAAGCCAAAAGCTATATAAACCCTGCTGGTACGCGGAGAGGGAGTCAGGTCAGTGAGAGTCAGTTAAGATCATTGCGGGGTCAGTGCAAAGTCTAGTGCCGAGTTGGTCGTCGAGTGCATCGAGCCGAATCTCTTAGTGTATCGCGAGGCAGTGCATCGTCGAGTTTTATCTTAGTGTGTTGAGCTCCGGGAACGACTGAACCGAGTCAGGAGCTCTACTCTAGCGTATCCTCGTGTGCATCGCGAGTTCTAGCGTGGAGAGTCTCGAGAGTACGTGCAGTTCCGAGAACGACCAAGCAGAGTCGGGAACTGTGCTCTGGTGCTTTGCCGTGAATCAGTCTTCACCGTTATAACCTGATCGCCTGAAGGCTGTGTCGCTGATTGTCTCAGCGTGTTTATAGTAGTTCTTCGTTAACTATAAGCGTGATTTTTGAGCTGTCTTGAAAAATACTGGCCAATAAAGTTTGTTTCGATAGTTCATCAAGTAGTGCCGTCGTTATTCACTCCAAATCCACGTACCTTTAACGTACGTGCAAAAAAAAAGGGAAAAAAACGGAACAGTATTAAAAGAAAAGAAAAGAAAATTTAAATTTAAGTAAAATCTAATTTTTATTTACCAGTTCTTTTTAATGTCTTTTCGTAAACATAACGTAAATACGATTCAGTTTCTTTCAGAAAGCCCTTTACGAAGGCGTCTTTCGCTAAGACAGACTGAACGTCAAGTGTTTAATGAACTAACCAATCAAAGATTTTTCCTGAGTTTTAAGGGTTTTTCCCCGTGGTGGGCAAAAACAAATTAGTTTTTTCTAGAAATTCCACTCACTGAAATATCGTTCCTTGCTTTTTGTATCGTTTCGCAATTCAAATTGTCCACTACTTTACTTTTTCATAATAAAAAAATTTAAGATGTCATTACACTAAGGCACCCAATGAGTATGCAAACATGTTTTACAATTTCTCTAACACTTAGATGATAATTTTGCTGATTAGACAGTTAAACAGAAATGTAGTGTTAAATTTTCGTTATTAATAAAGATAGAGCATTTTTTTCTGTTCTACAGCGTATGTATTACGAAAGGAAATCTTTTTAAAGCAGATAATTTTCCAGTACTGCATACGAATTTTAATTGTTAATTATCGAAAATTGGAATTCATGAAGATCTTATGCTTCATTAGAATAAGTATACTACTTAAAAAATAAAAAGCAGCGTCTTTGCTATTAAATATGCAAAGAGCAAAAATTAATCCAGAGGAATTTTGAACTTATTTTTCTGCGTAAAGAAAATCTAGTTGCAATACCTGATTTCCATGAGTTCCGAAAACGATATCAAATCCACTAACTAATATTTTGACGTCATTCTTACAATTATCACTTTTGAGATAAGCTTTCAGTTAACTATTCTCCTATTTCCTTCATGAATACGTTTAAAAAGGAAAACTACTTCCTTTTAGCTGTCTACAAAAGCATCGTTTTCATAGTGTAGTTTCAGTAAGGCGCAGTAGACAGCCATCGTTAAGTTTTACAATAACTAAATAACTACATAATTTTTTTATGCAAACAAATAAAGAGAAAATTATTCGTTATTATATATACTTCTTTCCATTTTGAACTGAAATTTCTTTTCCCCCCTTTAAATTATTTCCAAAGCAATATTTACCCGTATGAAATATTATAACGATGCAAACATATCCTTACAAAGTGGTCGAAAAAAATATTCTAGCAAAAAAAAAAGCATTTGTCTTTTTTACTTTCTTGTACGAAGTAAAGGAAGTATTGTAATGCTGAAAAATTTGGAGTATCATATTTCAACGAAAATATCCAATTCGACGCCTCTCGAAACCATTTTAACGATTTTTTTACGTGACATCTGTCCGTAAGGACAGAATAAATGACCCTTTTTGCCAAGGAGAATTGTAAAATGGATTTAGAAAAGATTTCTTTCTTGGCGTAGTCTGTACGTATGTATGTATCTCGCATAACTCAAGAATAGTCGTAGAATATTGAAATTTTGTATATGGGACTGCTGTAACATGCAGCTGTACACCTCCCTTTTTCGTTGCAATCGGCTGCACCAATCATATATATATGTTACTGTAAAAGACCGAAATTGGAGAATGTCGACTTTCACCGGAGAATGTCAACATTCGCCAAATACGTCGGTGAAAGATCGAATATTGCATTACATTCTTGTACCCTCACCGGTGTACGTCGCCAATCACAGACATGCTCTGGTGTAGGTCGAAAAGAGAGGCGACTGGCTGTTTCCTATAAATGCAGTTGTAAAAGCAAGGGCCTCTTGTGCAATTCGAAGTCTCATAATAGTTTAAGTTGTTGCAATTAATCAGATTTGAATCACATAATTTAGTAAGTTTTTTATTACTATTATTTTATTTTCTCATTAAGAACGTACTGTATAATTAAGTAAGTTTTTTAACTTCTATTATTTTACTCTCTCATTTTGAATGTATTGTGTGTTTTAAGTACTTGTGTGTTTTTTCGGAGAAGAATGACGGAGAAGAAAATATAATATTCTCATATATTCAACGTTCACCATTAGTACATGGTGAATGTCGACATTGACCGATGTAAGTCAGAAATAAGAGTATTTGGAAAATATTTCGGACATACACCAAGCGACTATGTGAATGTTGACATTCACCGGTGAAAGTCGACATTCTCCAGATTTCAGTGTTTCACCGTAACATATATACATAGATTTCAACTCTGTTACACGGGCCTGTGAGCTTCGTTTTTGATTCTTAAATGTTGATAAATTGTGAATTATTTCCTTTAAAAGTGATTGAATTATGTGGTTCTTATGTTCCGGTTAAGGTTTTCACGCCTTTAGTTAATCTGCATGCAATAGTTACAGAATTATCACCAATTTAAAAGCGATTAGTTAGGCCTAACGAACCGCCATTTGCTTACATTTGAAACTCAGTAGAACAGTGAATTAAGTCAGTTTCTCCCTTTTCAGTGTCTTTTTGCGGAGTGGGACCAAAAATAAACTTTCAGTTTTGTGCACCGAAAAATTTGACTTCTTGCCCGTTGGTCGAATTCTTTGTTTTTTAGTAGAAAGTGAATTTTAATTGTAAAAATTGCCTTTTTAACTGTTCTAACCGTATTTGGTGTTTTGGTTTTTTCTGTATTTTACAATTTTTAATGAAGATGTTCTTTGAGTTTTTACGTATTTTTGCCTTGCGGCGAAGTGAGAACTGAATTAATTGAATGAGAAATATATCTCTAATGAAATTGGGGAAAATAAGTTTAAATGAAATGCAGCCAAAAAGTTGTATAATTTAATAGGCCGTACAAGGAAGTCATGTGGTGTCTACATCAGATTTCTTTTGTTGTTGTTGTTGTTGTTGCATAATTTATGTCTTAACGGTTTATTGTAACAATATCATTTATATTCACTCCATGTTTCCATAACCATTGCAAAATGCTGTCAGCTGTTGCCATTTAAGGTAATAAAATTAGATTTTAAATTGCACTCGTAAGATATTCTTAAATTGAAATTTTTTTAAGCAACTATTTAAAATCTTTACTTAACAGCTCTAAATTTAATAAAAGCCTAGTATTAGTTTTAATTTTAATTTAATATGTCACATAAAATATTAATAATTTTGCTGACTTTGGAAAAATTAAAGGAAATTGTAAATTATATATATATGTGTGTATTTTTCAAGGTTCGAAATATTAACACATTCTTTTTTATTTATATTAATATAGTTCTCAAAATAACTATTAGCTTTCTGCCTACAGAAAATCTTATTTCGATTCGAAATTCCATATCTAAAATAATTCAAGTATGTGGTCCGAAATTACTTTCGCCAGCCTCTTATTGTATCATGCTTCAATATCCATTCTTCTTATAAAATACAATTACCCAAGTTTCTTATGGAGGAATTGAAAACGAAATAAAAAGATACGGATAAACGACGTTGACAATTGACCAAGCAAGCGAATCAAATAGCAGGACTAGGGAGAAAAAAAAATTCGATCCTTACGGGATTCACCGGAGAATAATAGCCTGTGTATGAAAACAACAATCGAGTGTATATAAAAGAAAAGTCGAATTGAAGGAGAAATCGGAAAAGGAGAAAAAAAATGAGATTTTGCATCACCTCCTCCGAGATACCGTGAAACGAGCTTTATGATCATCTCGATCCGCTCCGATTGCTTTCCTTTCACCCTCCCCCCTTCCATTTCCCTTCCAATGCACACTTCTTTCACTCTCTCTACTAAAAAAACGGGATCAGGAATAAATCTAACGATAGAGAATTTTTACTTCCCTCATTTCTTCCCTTTTTTTAAGCTTCTCCGAGTGCCTCTTGTGAATAGCCTGGAGTTAGTGAGGCTGCTCTAATGCGATTAGTACAATATTATGTCTGTATTATTGTGTACCTATTTATTGCGTGACGATGAAGGTTCATTAACATAAGTTGAAATATTAAAATATTACACTTACAGAATCTCGCCCTCTTTGGTAACATAAACTGAATGAGAACTCTGGAAGACTTATGGAACTTCTTGCTGTGTCTAGGAGATTACCACAGACATTTGGAAAGGGTGTAAAAGACCCTTTAATTAACTCAGATAAATAAGCAAAAAGCGCAGTTTGTGCTTGCAGAACCAGCTAATATTTACGGCGTAAATCAAAAGAAAAGAATTAAGCTTGTGTTTTGATTCTTCATCAAGTGCTGTCGGCAATCACTCCGTTGGAGTTTTTTTCTCTAATTTAAAGTTTTCAATGTTCAATAACCATGAAAGTTGTTGGAGTTATTATCTCTAATTTAAAGTTTTTAATATTCAATAACACATGAAAGTCAAGAATATGAATAAACAACTTTAAATCATATCACTATAATAAATACTGCATGGGTGTAAAATTGTGTGACAGACAAGATAAAACAACATTTAGATTGTAAAACCTGTGTGTTAAAAAATAACAGTAAATAGTACTGTTAAATAGGACTTAAAAACTTTACGGGGTTTACTATTAACTTTTTAAAATTTAACTAATACTCAACCTATCTTGGCGCCGGACAAACAGAACTAAAATAAAACTTACTAAAATGAACTAGTCAGAAAGCTAAGGAAGTAATTGGTTGATTGGATATAAATATTAAAATAAATTAAAATAATATTAAATATAACTTTTCTTAAATCAATTAATTCACACATAGCAAGGCAAAGCAAATTCTTCTTAATAAAACTTAACCTGAAAAGGAAGCTGGAATAAATCTTCTCTGGTACTCGGTAAAACTGAATACTATATCTCAAACAAGCATTTCTAGAATTCGCTCATTTTAAAATAAACTCAAGAATAATTCATATTCATTAAATCAGAACCTTATAAGCACCAGAGAAGAAATATTCAAAAACCAATCAATCAGTTCCACTATGAAAATCAAGCTCTAGTTCTAACTTTCCTGGCACCTAAAAGTCATTTCAAATTTTATCTTAAAACATATTCAAGAATCATTAATAAGTGGTTAGTACATATTTGCTAGAAACAGGGCGCGTTGTGAGTACCCTAAAATGCATAAACATTTTTCAATAACCCCAAGCAAAAATCTCCATGTTTCTTAAAAGCCTCACGGCTCAAACAAATGGAGTGACTGGACAGACCAATTACGTAACACACAAAAAAACAAATGCAAGTAATAACATAAAATCACACTCATTTATTAATATCTAGTATAAATTTATGGGAGAGCTGGCCAGACTACCCTTACATAAAAATGCAATTAATGTTCTACATTAATTTCTCCAAGAGTCATTTATCAAGATTTTTTGAATTTTAACATAGCAACGATTACTTAGAATAGCTGGAACATTAAATGAATTATTCAAACTGAATTCCCACACAAAATAATATAGAAATTACCATTAACATAAATTTCGTATTTTTGACAATAAATTCTAAATAAGCCACAAACAATCCTTTTCTTTTTTTTTTTCGAATAAGTTTTTCTTTCTCCCCAAATTAAGCAAGATTAGTTTAAATTACACTACTTAAAAAAATACTATAATTTTTACGAATAAAAAAAATTATGTAACTCACAGTTGGTCGACAAGTGCCCATCAAACCATGCTGCAAATCGGAGACAATTTAAGCACTTCATAATTAGCTGATGATTAAGTCCTTTGAACTGGTCCGAGGTAATCAGTTCCAAAAATAAGTTCAAGAAAAATGTCCTCTTGTAGAAAACCAATAATGAAGTTCAACAATCAAATATTCTGAAGTATTAATGCTGAAGGAGAAACAAAGGTAATAAACCAGATGACACTCAGGTGCTTCGGCTGATATCGACAACGGGAATTTTCGAGCAAAGACAGAATGTTGAATTTTTATTCTTCTCACGAAGGAAACGCTTCTGTTTGGTACGAGCCATTTCACTTCCGTTTTAAGGAAAAAACCCGCTTCAAACTCGGAAGAGTTCGCTCTGAGTTCTACTTCTCGCAAATATTTCAGGGAAAATTCTGCATTTTTCACATCTGCGACTTAAATAGGTCTATCATGCCGCATCGCAAGCGCGAGCCATCCGCCGGGGTATCAAAACTTATCTCCTAAAATTCCGTCGAACACAGCCGCAGCATCGCAAATCTCTTCAGCTAAAAGCCGAGTCCGTCCGCAGAACGCAATCGCAAGCCACCCAAGCCAGGGTAAGCTTGGCCGCAGGGCTAAAGGCCCTCTCTGCTAAATATTCAAACTCAAAAACTCTCTCGAAGACTCCAATTAAAACTGACTTCAAAACTCGCGCAACAACCGAGGAAAACTCGGTTTCTCCTCCCACTCACAATTATAGGTCCAAAGATTACACATAAAATTAAATTCTTGCCAATCCGAGACTTTTCAATATAATTTAATAGGACAAGTTCAAACGAATCAGAGAAAAGTCATTGTCTACTGTAGCACCTGCGAAAACTGGAAACTAAAAATTCGACCCCCACTTGCTAACAAGCGAAAAAATCTAAGAAACAACAAAAACTGCCCCTTCAAAGATTCAATTACAGCCTTTCCCTTTCTTCCGAAGCTATAAATAAGGCGGCACTCACAAGGCTGAAACGTAAGTGAACAGCGGGGAGCCCAATACAGTATCCACTTTCACAGCTTGGTAACAAAGACAAGGGAACAACGATATACTGTTCAAGGTTGCAACTGTCATCTTAAAAGGCTTTTCCCACAGATGTTACTTCCGTTAAAAGAATGCTCCCCTTTCT
>KK120726.1:27056-44323 GCA_000611955.2 Stegodyphus mimosarum | reverse complement strand
GCACTCTTTACAATATATATATTCATTACGCTCTTCACAATTTCAAATTTTAAAAAAAAATCAAATACAAATACAATTAAAATACTTACTTAAATGATTAAAAACACTTAAATTAAAAACACAGAATTCGCGACACAACAAAGTCAAGAATAAGAAAAACCAACGTTAAATCATAACACTATAATAAATACTGCATAGGTGTAAAATTTGTGTGACAAACAAGATATAACAACATTTAGACTGTAAAACCTGTGTGTTCAAATATAACAGTAAATAGTACCAGATAATACTCCAACAGTAAAGTATTAACAAAGCGTTGTGTTTAAATTTGGGCAATAACCCGTTCAAGTTTTAATTAAATTTATTGGGTCCAGTGTTCTGAGTTATAAGTGAAAACATACAAGTTAAATTAAATATTTCATTTATTAAAGGTAAACAGAACTAGTAACAATATACATTAGGTGGTAGTAGTACACGTGTTTAAGTGAGAAAATAAAAAAACATACCAATTACACTACAAGGAGAGGATCCCCAACAGAAAATCACAATTACTTAACAGTGTACATTGAAAAAACGTTCTGCCACTTAACAGCGTACATTGAAGAAACGTTCTGCCATATTGAATCTAAAAAGGAAAGAGAATGAAAGTTAGTAAAGCTGAGCAGGTAATGAAAGCCTCAGAGCCTTCCGCCCCTTCTATCTGGGTTTCGTCCTTACTGCGTCGCCATCCATAGGTGGTTTTCTCTCCGCAAATTCTTCAGCCATCTTTCCACTGTTCCATAGGCAGAGCTCTCGGGACGGAGCAACTGCTTTCTGGTCTGTCGACAACCTTCAGTAAAATTTTTTTTCTCCCGTCTGGCGCAAACTTCAGAGTCTCCTCTCCCTCGTAGATCGCTGCACGCCCTTTTTCTTCTTTTCGCCAATCTCTCGTTTGGCGATCCGAGACGGCCCAAAACCAGCCAAGTGCAATGCAACCCTAGAAGCGGAATCAAAAACTGAAAGGTGAAGCAAGGGGGTTGGTTAGACAGAAGTCGGCGAATAATCGCCGACCCTCCAGGGTCATCAACCTGACAAGCAGGAGCTAGCCTCGTTCAGGGTCCCATTTTAGATCACTTTAGAATTAGTTCATCACACACATTTTAGAATGCGAATCACCCCGACCAATCAACCTTGGCGTGACGTAGCTGCATACAAAACAAGCTGATTCAGCAGGGTGCAGATTTCGCACTTAACGAAAGATATTTCTCAGACCACTGTCTGGCAGAGCAAGCAAACGTCAAAACAAAGTCGTAAATCTTGATCCCCAACAGCAACGTAAAAGTTTTAGAAAAGATTTAAGAATTTGTTTTGATGGTGGTGTGGTGACAAAATAAAACAAAATTTTTCATACCGTTCCGACAGTTACTTATCAGTGAACATTGAAGATACATGCTGCCCTTAACATCAGACAAGTGAAGAGAGCTTCTGCCACGTCACAGCGCAGCCACATTTTTAGCTAAAAAGGAAAAGAATGAAAATTAGAACTCTGAACAGGAAAAGGTGGCTTCGGAGCCTTCCGCCCCTTCTATGTGGGATTCGTCCTCATTTCGTCGCCCAACATAGGTGGTTTCTCTCCTCCATTTTCTTCAGACATCGTTCTATGATAACGCAGACAGTTTACTCGTCTGGTGACACCTTCAGTATTTTTCCTTCTCGCCGTCTGCCAACGTCTCTCTCTCTGCCTCGTAGATCGCTCTAAGCCTTTTTCTTCTTTTCGCCAAATACTCGTTTGGCGATCTGAGATGGTACAAGACAGGCCAATTGCCCGACAACCCCAGGGGAAAAAATGCACACAGGAAGGTGAAGCAAGGTAGTTCGAGCTCCTGAAATTGGCGAATAATCGCCGATTCTCCAAGGTCATCAACCTGTCAGCAGAGCTAGCCTCGTCTCCAGGTCCCAATCCAGCATGGAAAAAGCCTGCAAGTAAGCAAATCACCCCGTCCCCTCAACCTTGGCGTAGCGTAATGTATGTTGAAATTATCCTCTCCGGCAGGGCGCAGAAGTTTCACTTGATAACAGAGGCTTCCCAGACCACTGTCTGGCGGGTGAAGAAAGTGTCACAACAAAGTCGTAAAGCTAGATTTCCAAAAGGCAACTAACGTAAAAAGTTTTCAAAAGAATTAAGGCTTTGTTTTTTTTAAATACTAATTAATACAAGAGCGAAGAAAAGTACTTCAATTAAAATATAATAATCACATAGAAAAGTTTCTTAGGTTTTCTACAACACCAAACACGACCAACATAGTCAGAAAATAAAAAATTACTTCAATTAAAATATAATAATCATGTAGGAAAAAATTTATGTTTTCCACAACACGAAAACGACCACCATAGTCAGAAAATATGGATCCCAAATTTAGCAAAAAAGGGGGCACATTAAAACTTTAAACACCAACTTGTGTAAGCAAAAACTCTAAAAGAGCTTTAAAAAAATTTACCTTAAGGATCAACTTAACAAGAAATTAAACATTAAGCAAACAAGTTAAGAATAAGTATTAACTAAACAAAAAAATTTAAATAGTTAACCAAACTACCTTAAGGAAAAAGAAAAAAATAAAATTACTCAAGCAACTTAAATTGAGAATTAACCAAAACTGTCAAAAAATTGAATGACAACAATTACTTTTCAACAAGGCAAAGAAATTTAAGATCAACTACAAAATAAAAACAAATTAATAACTTTAATAAACAAATTAATAAGTCTGATAACAGAATTAAGACAAATCATTACAATTAAGATATTTTAATTCAACAACTGAAGTACAACTAAGTATGTACGTATTACATAACACTCCAACTCCACGAATCCGTAGAACGCAACAGTTCTAAAACTCTTATTAAGAACACAGTTGGTTTTTGTCATTACGACCAGGAAAAAAATATGATGAACGGTAATTTTAGTGTTGAACTTAATATACTCTTATCGACTGGGAACTTTAGTTTACTATGGATAGAGTTTCTTAAAATAGTTTACGAAAATAGAAAGTTGAGTTAATATATATGATCATCATAAAAAGATAAGACGTGAAAATATGAAACATAAAATTTATGCTTTCGTTTGAATGAAACTAATGTACTTGAGTTATTTAAAAAAATAAATGATAAATAAAACTAAATCTGAAACGTTTCAGACTTTAAATTACTTCCAAAGGGGCCTTTTTAAACGTTTTGTGTGTTACCTTTATTTATCAAATATCACTTTCTTCGCACTTAAACCATAAAATTCAGTTCAACAGCAAAATCGCAAAATAATTTTTAAATGAGTAGATCTCTAGAATTTCCGATACACAATTCCGCGAGCATTAGATAAAAACTTGTTTTTCATTAAACTGTTGCCATTGCTCCCTTTTAAATCGTTTGAGTTCGTTTATCAAAAATTTGTTAACATTTTACAAAATATTAAGTAGATAATAAAACAAATTCCAAATTCCAAATTTGGGCTTCCGGATGCGCATATTCGGGTGGAAACGTACGTTATTCAAAATTGGATGGCTCTAGGTTACAGTTGTTTTATCCCATTTGAAGAAATATACATACATTTATGTATATTCTGCATTATTTAATTTCTTTAAATATAATACAGGGCTACAAGATTTGGTGGCAACAGTTTGAAAAGTGATTCAAACTTTTAATGTTTCAGACGCAAAATCGCAAGACGAAAACAATAGTCCTTCAGGCACAAAGCCCTTTTGGACTAATAAATTTCTTTAATCTGACATTGGGATCTTTAAATTACCTATTTTGAGGCAAATGAATAATCTTTTAATCTTTGAAGGGTGGGTTTAGTCCAAAGACTACAAAGACAGAAAATGCGCAAGTTGGCTAAGACCTAATATCGGCGTAACAAACTCAATGGCGAGAATAACTCAACTCAGTAGTAGTTTGTAACTCAACTCCTCTCAATAGAATCGTTAGCAGCGTGGTCTTCAGCAGGTAGAACACGCTGTAATTCTGCAGTCTATAAATTCTGTCTTTTTCTACCTCATCTGAATACGCATGAACCAGAAATTAGCGTTCTGGCAGGAACATGGAAAATGAAAAAGCCAGATAAACTTGTAGAGACATTAGGAGTTTTTTAAGTAGAAAAGATGAAAAATGAGCAATGCTCTCGCAGGGACTCGAACCACGGAGCTCTCGAAAATACGCCAAGTGTGCTGACCACTACACCACGAAGACTCGCCATGAAGGCGGGTGAAATACCTTATATACTACCCCCTTTTAAAGTGCGACTCGGGATTAGGGGACCCATTCGCCAAATCCTCGTGGTGGTGAATCATTATCCACCATCTTTTTTAGTTCGGGCGCCGCTGTATAGACATTAGGTTTTTTTTATGCTGAAGAAGATGTGACAAATAAGCAATGCCCTCCTCGGGACTCGAACCATGGACCCCTCAAATAAGCGCCGAGCGTGCTGACCACTATACACCACGAAGGCATGCTAAGAAGGCGGGAGAAATACCTTATAAGCTAATTAACATAAAATAACTCGCTAATAAAAATAAATTAATAGGCTACACACTGATCAAAATTAAATTAAATAATACTGGCAAAATTTTGAAAACTTTCTTGAAATAAATCAGTTCTTTCAATGTTGTCCCTTTGCACTGATCACAGATTATGTACAGCTAGGAATGGTCTCTGGATATCGTACAATAATTATGCGTCCATCATCTTCTGCAAAGAAACAAAGAAACCTGAAAATTTCTTACGGGATAAAAACATAGACCTTTCAAATTGAATTTCAGACTAAGATATAAAAGTCGCAGGATGTCGAATCTGGAGAACAGTGGCTTGAGACTATCGCAACCCACTTTAGTTTTTGTGCTCTTTCTCTTGGTTTTGTGCTTCTTCGGGCTTTTCCACCTTTATATATTTGATATAGCACACCCACTTCTGATTCCTTTACTGCTGCTAAGGATTTTGGCTAACATCCTATCTCAGCTGTTTCAAAGCATACAGTGGATTACGTGTTTCTGCACGTACTTCCAGATTCTGAACAATAACACTTTGTGATTTTAAGGAGATTTGGTACCCCAAAATCGATGAAATTACCGGATTTTCGATTTTTTTCTAGAAAAATACCTTAATACCCTTACTACACTGACGAGAAATTTTGAAATGATTTGACGACAATAAATGGTATAAAAGGCTTTTAAAATTTTTTACAGTCCCATAAATTCCACCTCCCTCAGTACTTATTTTTTTACTTCTTAATATTTTCAGTTGTAAGGTTTTAGTTTAAACTAACAAATTTTTATGTTAATTTATCTTTCCTGTGAACTCTTATTTCAACTTCCCGTTAGAATGAGCACGCGATTCAGATTTATGCTAATTTGAAGTGGAGCCAAGTTTTGTATTTAAAGGTTAGCGAGGAACTTCTCAGAGTGAGAGAGCTTTTAGTCTCAGATCACTTCGACTCTGTTCGACGTTCGCCTGACTAGCTAGTATTTAATTTCTAAGCCTTAGCGCTGTTACTTTAATACTTATTGAAGTAATCTAAGTGCGTTAGTATTAGCAAAATCTTGCTACCCACAACTGATATTCTAGAACAGAGGCCAACCTCGCGCTTAAAGCTCTGAGAGCAACGACTACTTAATTTTCTACTCAACGTTATTTTAAATTATTTGATTGTTCAGTTTAGACTCAAGTGCGGTCATTATTTTCTGTTATCCCTTCCAAGTTGGGAAGTGGCTGTAAATAGTGATTTAATAAAAGGGGATTTTAAATCCTTCTTACGTGCAGTTATTCTACCACTTACACCGAACATAGCTGCATTCACCTCCCTGTTCGAGATCAGGACTTTGACACTGTTATGACAATGTTCGCCAAAAGTATGCACAGAACACTCAGTCCTGATACAGTAACTTTTAAAAATTTCTACAGTCGTTTAAATGCCACACCCCCTGAATGCTCACTCTAAGATCCCCTCAGCTTGTTATTTTTTACTTAATTTTTTCAATAATTTATTAAAAATTAGTGTAATTGAAAAGAAGTGTAATTAAATATGACTGCAATATCAGCAAACTCTGTTTATGTGTTTTTTTCACCTTTAAACTGGCAAGTTTATATATATATTGAGCTTAGAAAATATTTCTATGTGTATTATTAGTCAACTCTGCTATGCTTCTTCAAAAATTTAAATTATTTGTGATAAGACATGAACAAAAAGTTGGTATGATGAAAATGATCAAGTTGCTTACTGTAGTTTTATTAAAATAGTGCTGGAACAAACATTGAACTCTTTAATTAATTAAAATACACCTAAATTAATTTAAAGTGCAATTTATATATGAACATATGGCTAAAAGAAGAGATGAAATCGCATATGCTGCTGAGTGGTTTTAAATAAAATCTTTTATATCTGTTCGAATCGCAAATTTTGCTTTTTGAAAAAATGAATAAAATAACAAATTAATATTAAGTGTTTTAGAAAATATGTTATGATTAATTCATGTATTAAAATTGCTTCGAAAATATTTTAGAAAACAGAAACAGATAAAGAAAAATTCTACTTACATTTTATGACTTTTTTGCAATATTTCTCGCCAGATAAGGTTTTAAACAAAAGCTTTATTGAAATTCAGCAATAAAATTTTTAAGAAATTTTAAATGATTTAATAACCATTCAAATAGTTTGCATTCTTGAAACTGCGTTTTCTCAGTTGCATTTTTTTCCAGTATTCCTAAAAGTTGTGTAGATATGGAGGACTAAATTATTTAATATCTTACTGCTTATTTCAAACTATATACTTGATAGAAACAAGGCTCGGTTTTCCAAATTAGTAAAAAGAAAATTGTTAGACGCGAAAATGAGACTGAGATCATATTTTTTTTAAGTTTTTACATAAAAGTGCGCTTTATATTTTTTTCCCAGAAACTAATTCATTAATTGAAAAATTGTTCCTTAAAATTATTAAGAATACTCTAATAAATGTAATAAAAAATTGAGGGCAAAAACATTGAAAACTGCGAGAGAAGAAAGAATTTTTAATTGTTAAACGTTTTTTCAAAAACATTAAATTAAAAAAATTACTAGCAAAAACATTTTTTTCAGCTTAAAATCATTTTGTCTTAAAACAACCACTTAATATTATACATAAAAAATAGATCAAAGTTCTTAAATAAAAAAAAACATCATTCTGAAGGTACCAAGTCCCCTTAATAAAAGTGCTCTTACTGTCTAATTGAAGAAATAAATTATCGGTGCCCAATATCTTTCAGACTGAAGAAAATTACATATTTATGATTTTCTTTGAATTTCTACTCATTATTGCCCTTTCCGGTCTTGGAATTCAGTTCAAGTTCTGCACCTTGAAATTTGTTGATTCAGTTCAGGTTATTATTTATAAATATATTTCTCGTACGCTGTTATAACCGTAGATGGCATTCAGATGGAATCGCAGAGGAGTTTGAGCATATTTCAGTAATGAACTCCCAAATAACATCCCAGTTATGATACAAAAGCTTTGATCAGTACATAAACTCCCAAAAGTGGAATTTTGAAAAAATAGATATCGGATTTCATGGTCTAAAAGTTTAAAAATTTATTTATCTAATATAATTCCTTTTTCATCAAACTAGTATTTATAATTCAAATATAATCAAAAGTAAATATATTCGTCGAAAACGTTATGAGGTTCAACTATTTAAATCTAAAGTTTTAGCTCAGAACCCCACGAACTCTTAACAAGCGAATAATCGCTTAAGTGTGAACAGAATACGTGAGACTTGAGAAGGGTTTTCAATATATTGTTGCGTTTTACGGTTTCGTAGATTTGAGAGTATCCGATGAAAACACGATGCAGAACAATAAAAAGCACAATTTATTTACAGGAATCACTATTTACAGCACAGTTCCAAAATTACCTTTAAAAGCGTCGAAAATCTACAATAAATACGCTGAAACAATCAGGAACACAGCTTCAGGCTGTAACTGTAAAGGTAACTTCACGGCAACACTAAACTTATAATAAAACACCGTGGAACAATCACCAATACACTGTCAAGCTATACTGTAAAGATAGCTTCACGGCAAAGCACTATCTCGATTGCTTTCCGTTCACAAAACTGTCGCGTAGCTTAGCACTCACAGTAAGCAGCTATTCTCACAATAATCACAACGCTCACACTACTTCACAATTAATCACACTCTCGCAACAATCCCGGCTCTCAGAAACGAAGGGGTTTATATAGCTTATCTTTAGGTTCCACACGTTTCGAGAAATATCTCGACAGGAAGTTATTCTAGAAGCTTCCCGACTGGACCATGGGATATCGCCAATTTGGTGGCCAAATGGGCGGTAAAGTCGCCAATCTGGCAACCCTACCATATACTATTTTATGGCAACCCTAGTGCTATGCCGGAAAGCTTACATACAGGCGCAACCGCCGAATTTTTCGCAACAATATTTACAATCAGTTCCGACTTGGAACTTTACATAAAGCCGCCACTCGGGCTTGAACTTAAATACTAATAATTTGAACTAAAATAGCTTAACTAAAACTCTTAAAGGATATAGCCGAAGCTATCAGAATCTAACTAGTTGGCCCCTAAGTATTAATTAAATCGGCGAAGCCTAGCAAGGGCATAAGATATGGCCGAGCGTAATAACAGCCAAGAGAGACGTAGCCAGAAGGCAAACGCGCGCTAGTCAGGAAATCAGACTCTCTCTCCTGAAGTCTGTTAAGTCACGACTTAAATAGTACTCTTTCTCATTTGCATTATCTGCGTTTCTGAAATTACATTCTGGCAGGAAATTGTAAGCTTAAATGAGAATAAGATAGGAAAGATACGAAGCTTAAAATAACTGTTAATTAACATACGACAAACCTTACAACGTCATATAACAAAATTATATCAAAACTTATTAAAACGTAAGTAAAATCCAGGATATCAATTCAGTCAACTGGCAGTTCAGGATGAAGATCTTCGGGACTGACAGTTCAGCTGACTTAAAATCAGTTCTATTCTAAAACCTAAACATACATAGAGGGCAAAATCAGAAACTTTTAACACTATGTATATTTGTGTTTCATATTATGCATATGTTAGACTATTATAGATTTCATTTAAACATTTCTACCTTACATAGTAATAAAGTATGTGCAGTTTTGGCTTCATGCAGTTCTTTAAACTTAAGTTTAAAATCAATAAGTCACTCTTAGCTGACAGGTGTCAGAATAGGTGTCGCAATTCCTACACACAAAATTCTTAGTCACAAAGACCAAGCATAAGGAGCTTATATTAACAAAGCTATTATCTAAGTACGTATAAAGATTTATGAGGTCAGGCTTGAACGAAAATGAAAGTAAAATTATGAATAAAAGGTCATTTCATCAAGTTTGTAAACCCGACGAATTTATCGCTTTAACGAAAGAGAATTTCAAACAAGACAGGATCTCATCTACTAAAACGGAACCATAAGTCAATTTTTTTAGAGATTATTACTGAATCGAATTACCTTTTAGGGATTATTGTTGAAAAATTCCGCAAATGGTTATTAGAGATAAAAATGCAAAGCAAAACCTTGTGACTTCAGGTCTCAAAAAAGCAGATTTGGCTTTAGCCAGTTTCATACACACACACTTAGTGAATGAACTGTTGGTCAGCGAAAGACCGTCATGAGTTCCGATGAATTAAATTTTATTTGCATTCAAATTGTAGGGATTTACATTTATTTCAAATAACCAGTTTAATTTAATTTTAAGTTTGTTTCCTAAGAGCCCTCATTCCGCTAATTGTCAATGCCAGAATATTTAAATTTGGTAGAGAAGTAATGCAAATTCTACCACTGGGAGAAAAGGTTTAACTATCAAGTTCTAGAAGGGAAAGTTAGAGAGTGTGGAAAAAATCTGTGCTTGTTGTGGCGTCAGCTTCGGCTTAACATTTATTGCTGATTTAACGTGGCGTAACAGCTATTACTTTGCTGCCACTAAATTATCAACGCTCTGTTAGGAAACAGGGTAGTCTGCGCCCAGTACCGTAATTTTACTACTTGTTAATATCTTCAAATTTTGAATTTTGTTCTTACTGTTTCAGTCACCGCCCAAGCAGAGACGTAGTTTGTTAGCGTCGGGTTGACGCACTGTAAATAATTAAGGAGTGTCATAAAGGGTAATTTTAACCCTTCTTCTGTGCTGCCGCTACTCTCCAGTTTTCACACAAAAGTTAGACGATTAGGCCTTACAAAATGGTGCAAGCCATATGATCATCTGGAAACCGAAGATCCTTTCAAACACAAATGAATTCAAACAGCTGTTATCAGTGCAGGTGGACCTCTAATGCTATGGAGTAATTTTAATCATTATGAATTAGGTTCTACTACTAAATGCTGATAAAAAAAACTAATCTGAATGCTTGCAGAAAATTTTGAATGATAATTTGATCCGAGGTATCAGACGGATAAGCCTAGGATACAGAGCTAATACCAGTAGGAATTCTTATCTGGCCAGCTGAATCAGCAGATTTAAACTAAGCCCACTGAAAATATATACCACTGCCATCAGTATACTGTGAAGCCATTAGGTGCATCCATGCAGGAAACATGAAAAGTGAGCGATGTTCTCTCCGGGATTCGAACGCCCAATTCCCAGCTGCTAGCCTGACGTGTTTCTTGTAACAGAACTAATATATGTTCTAAGGAAGGAAAAAAGTCCTTTATAAGGTTGAAAGTCAAAATGCAACATGATAGAAATACTAATCTACTACGAGATGAAACTCAGAAAATCCTTAATTTTTGTTTATACATTTCGATTACGGATAATTTTGTTAAAATCATTTACTTCGATAATTCCTTCAACTAGTACTGTTGTTTTGCAAAACGTAAATCTTTTCTGCAACACCACAATGTTATTATATAACAATAAGTCGATGAAAATAGCTTGTTATATTCTGACTGCTAAATATTTTATTGCTATTCTATTCTAAGCGAGTATTTCACGATTTCGTGAATTTCATGATTTTTTATAGAGTATTATGAACTACTACTGTCTTGTACAGCACTGTGAAATGTTCACTTATTATTGTATAGAAATGTGTACCTGCATGTACATACACGCATATAAGTACTAAACTTTTGATGTTTTTCAGTAATTTCAAAACCTGCTTCTGAACTTACTCTAAATACTTTCTATTTCTTTGTTGTATTTACTAACATCTTTTACTCTCTCGCGTTTTTATACAAAATTAAGATAAGTTTATCTTCCAATAAATTCATATGTGTAGATATACTCAATGGAAGTTTAATATAATTCCCTAAAATGCCAGAGCACTCAAAAATAGAAAGATGAAACTTATAATAAGCTGAAATGTTATCTAGACATTATTTTCTTCCGATTTGCAAATCCAAAAATTAGATTCTTCTGCAATAAAGAATCGTGCTTTTGAACTTTAACATCATGATTAGTTTTCATAAATTTCCATAATACGTGAATATATTCCTTTGATAATTCGCAATAGTGATTCTGAACATTTTTTATCAACCTGTTTCAGAAACTGTAAAGATTCACAGCGGTTTTGTAAGCATGCTGTAATAAGAAATTTAGAGTTGTAACTATTCTTCTATAAACACAAACGCCGGCTAGGTGTAAAAAGATTTATTAACAAAGCGCAGGAACAGTTACAAAGAAAATACACGTGAGAACAGAACATCCACTAAAATGAAACATCTAACATTTAGAGGTTAAATTTAAAATTAACATTTACGGAGACATAATACGTACGAACCTGCCCTCACTATAGCTGGAGATCAACTGGCTATACGTGGCTCTCTTCGTCACTAGATGATGTTCAATAAAATACTTCGATTACAATAAATAATTCTGCCCCTTTTGATTTCGCAGACATCTCGGCAAGAAGTTCAGGAACTGATCTTTGTCTACTTTTTGCAGTGGGTGGAGAAAAAAGTGGACGGGCTCAAGTTTAATGAGGAATAGGTTTAGATTCAGAAATATATTTTGAGATTCATACAGTTTCCTTGGGTATTACACGTTTTGGGAATGCGTGTTTTTCCAAGGAAGCCACTCAGGATCAAGATGTCTGAAACTTCTTTCGCTCTTAATATGGTTTCAAGGCTGAATTATATTTGCCAAGAATTTTGTCTGCTTCGGCAATATCAAAAGTCATTGGAGATATTGTAATCACTATTACATATAGACCATCTCACTTAGGGACCACCTCACATAAGGACCATCTAGGCAATTTACTAGCTTTCTTTAGAGGACCTTTGCTAACAGAGTGGATATTAACCCAGACTTTATTATCAGGAGTAAATTTTGAATTTTTTTGTCGTTTCCTATCAGCATACCTCTTCTATTTATCTTGGTGTAACATGACTCTTTCTAGTACCTGCTGTATGGTTCTCGCAAAACGTTTCAAATATGAAATTAATGGCAGTTTATCCTTTCGTGCTTGATGGTCATCACCCACAAGTATTGTTGAACGAGGTTTTAGACCTCTGTTCTTTCTTTCAATTGGGTTAGATTGTGGGTGACAGACGAGAGCAAGATCAATGTTCAAGAGATAACATAGTTGTTGCATGACAGCACTCGTAAATTGAGAACCATTATCGTTTATTATTTGCCTGAGCAATCCCAGTCAAAGAGCAGCTTCTTCCAAAAAGAGTTATGCCATATTCTATGGGCGTTGCTTCCTTTAAAGCAAATAGTTCTGTCCACTTCGTGGCAGAATCTTCCACAAAAAAAAAATCCTTTTTTTCACCAGATTACCAGATTTTAGGAAGTGGACCAAAAATATCAATTGATAGGGTCTCAAAGCGGTGAGCATAGACAGTTTGAAGTAAACCAGATAGCTCTTGATTGGAGACTTTTTAGAAAGAACATTCGAGACAGCTTTTGAAATAGTCCATTATATGTTTTCTCATACCAACCCAGGAGTATCTCCTTGCTATTCGATAAACTGTCCCTTCAGATCCATAATGAGCTTTTGTTATGAAACTTCATATTCT
The DNA here is from genome assembly GCA_000611955.2 of Stegodyphus mimosarum. NCBI lineage: Eukaryota > Metazoa > Arthropoda > Arachnida > Araneae > Eresidae > Stegodyphus > Stegodyphus mimosarum. The sequence goes on along the minus strand of KK120726.1, from coordinate 31,319 downwards.
TTCAAGCTTGATATTCTCCCTGCTTAGCTTCTTCTGTGCTTCTTCTTCTGCTTCCGAGAATCAAGAGAATATCGACACTACGCTCCTCGGTTCATAATGTATCGCTTCAAGTCCAAGTTGCACAGTCTACCTCTTTCTCTAAATCGTTCAAATATAAGGTAAAAATCTTTCAAATAGTAGATAGATCTCAAAAGCTTCAAAGATCTTCCGAAGATCATCATCTTCCATCTGTGATTGATGTAATTCTCCAAGACTACTAGTGAGGATTTCAACTGAGATAACACAGAGATGACAAGAATCTGCACTTGAATGTTAACAAATAGGACGAGATAATAAATCAGCCGTAAAGTTCAATCGTCCAAGGATGTAAGTGAAAGTCAAATTGTAGGATTGGATTTGTAAAGCCCATCTTGCTAGCCTTTGGTGACTTTAAAGACATCAGCCACTTCAACGGTTCGTGGTCAGAGATTATTGTGATAAGCTGGCTTTGAATGTATCCTCTAAATTTGTTGAGTGTCTATACTACTGATAGAGCTTCTTTTGCTATGGTGGAGTAGTCTCGTTCTGAGGAGGACAGCAAGCGACTGGCATATTCTGCAGGATGTTCTTTATCTTTCTCCCGCTGGAGCAATACTGCTCCAATGGTTATATTGCTAGCATCTGTCCGAATGAAAACAGGCTTCATTCCATCAGCTTGCTTAAGAATCGGCGAATCGAGAATACAGCAGGCAGTGTGGAAGAGAAAAATTATCGAATTTGAACAGAGCCAATATTAAATGAATTTAAAGTGTTTAAAGGGTTACAGTATGCACACTTGATAAAACCAGTCTTTCCGCACCCATGTCTTTTTAAAGGAGGTCGGTTTTCCTGTCTGTGCTGTTCGCCCAGAATTTGAAAAGGTTTTATTAGTTCTCTATATATCATTTGCTTGATTTTCTACTTTGGTTTTGTATGGATTAGTCGTTTTAAAAGAACAGTTCTGCCTTACAGCGGGTCGATTTTTATAATTCGTATTTTTAACACGTACAGCTTCGTAATCATCCAATTTCTGTACTAATTCAGATGAACTCTTTATTTTCTCCCAAGTGTCAACAAAATGCTCCTTAACATCATTACTGACTCTTCTTTTAAGCTGATCCGTAAGTGCCATGTCTTTGAGCAATTCAAAGTCTGTAACAAGGATAAGTGCTTACTTCGTACGCTAAGTCTTTCCATAAGTTCCAAGACTGTCTCTGGTGCGTGTCTAAGTTTGATTCGGAATGATTCAGCATTTAATTTGAATCTTTGAAGCAGAAACTTTTTTACGTAAGAGTATTCTTCTGATTTGTGCATCGGTTCTCTTAAAATAATTTGTTAAATGTCTATAGGCAGAAGAGATGGGAGATGAATGACGCAGTCTATTTCTTTTTACGTTTCAAAAATTTGCAGATAGGCTGCAATATTCAAAGTTTCTGTAAACTTAGGAATTAGGTGTTGAATATTTGGTTCAATAATTGCATTTGAAGCAAATGCGTCATAGTTAGGGCTTGAGCCAGCAGCTGCCAGGTATAATTTTAAATGTTCTAATTCTGACAACAGATTTTGTTCTTTTCTTCGATCTTCTTCTAGATCTTTACTTTCACTTTCGTTTTGTTGTCTAGTTTCGATTCGAATCATAAGAGCAAGATTTAACATTTCACCAGAGACGAACTCCTGTCCTGGTATAACCTTTCAAGATGTTTCGTCCGAACTCAGGAGACCATCCAAGCGAGCGCAGCCCTCGCGGTCCCCTCAACGCTTCATATCTTATTGCACGAAAAAGTACGAAGTCACCTTTGCAACGGGACACCAACGATTAAATTCGATGTGGTGTTCCAACCGTTCAGTCCCCCAGCAGAGGACCGAATGAAAGCAAATAGCGCCACCACAGCCGAAGGAGCGAACAAGACAGGGCAAATACGGTCCGTGTCGAGCTTGAACCTACCACCGAATTAACGATGGTTCTAGTCACTGTGAAGATCGATTATATACCCCCATAGTTGAGACTCCCTGAGTATAGATCCTAGCCAGTACTTCCCAGAAATCCTCCTGAGTTATCCCCCAGGGGCGAATGTCAGATTTAACAGTAAGATCTTCAAGGCCTATCACTCACATAGTATCGTTCACTTCCAAACCTAATTCTGTAGCCAGCGTTTTTACATCTGCTTTTCGCGCTTTGGCAAGGTAAGCCATAATTAGAAGAGAGGTCAGGGGAGAGAGAAAGTGAAATTGAATTTTCTTAGTTCTTGTTTCAGCTTTACTCACACTAAAATATGTTTATACTTACACTATTCTCAGTTTGATAATAATAACTGTGCCTTTAAGCAAAATGCTTATACCGTTTCTAAACAACATTTATAAATGTAAAGAATGTTACTCTCAAAGTTCCCGTTTAAAAACTATTGAAAGAATACTAAACTTTAAAATTATGATAACTTTATAAATATCATAAAACACCCTTAGAAATTCAAACTGTATCCAGAAAATTATTAATCACATGTAATAAAATGCTCTAACATTCGTTTACTGCTTATCAAAACATGAGCAAATGTCTTATCATAAGCTTTCATTTAAACTGAATTCTTCTCATTTTAATCTTAACAAATATTAAGCAATACTCAAACAGTAACTCTCTCATTTCATTTAAATATGCATTCTAGTATTTTACGCATAATTATTTTCTTTCATTTAAAACAACCTTATTTAAAGTATGTTTCAAAACATTCATTAAAGCAAATAAAACAGTAATATTTTATTAATGTACCCAATAAACATTCTCCCAAAATGTTCTTCAAAAAGATAAACCAACAAATTCATTATATTTATTTTACTTTGAGTGCATTTATTCAATATTCAAAAGAAATTAAAGAAAACGAATAAAATGCAAACAAAAACATTCAACGTCAACACGTCATGAATCATATACACTTGAATTCAGCGGGGGGAAGGAGACGAAAAACCATCTCTTTCTCTGACTGAGAATCGAAACTAATAAATTCTAATGAACAAAATCAGTGAATCTATTCAAAATATTGTCAATAAAATATGCATTCAGTTTGCTAGTAGAAGCCGTAAGTTAATTTAGTATGCACATTAAAACATTTTAGACTAACGAATTAACGAAAGTTTAAAAGTATGAGAATCGAAGCTATTAAATTCTAATGAACAATATCAGTAAAACTTTAAATCTATTTCAGTAAGGAATTTACAGTTGCTTTAAGAAGCAGTTTATAACAAATAATCAGTTTAAAAAGGTATTTAAACTCAGATTAAACAATACTTTAAAAGAAAGTAATTTTTACTGTACTTTGAAAGTTGACCAATTTGCTATCCATGTGCTAGCAGCAGCGCGACACCATTCTTACATCATATGGTTTCAAAAATCATTTTGACCAACAGTCCACACCTTAAAAGAGATTGAGTCGGTCTCCATCAACCAAAACTGAAGTTCGGGAATTCGGACTTTCTAAAATCAAACCAAAATTCTCAATATTTTAGTTTGACGTTGTTTTATAAATAGAACTTTTAAACATTTCGTTGGGCGCCATTTTCTAATCGTTCTATAAACACAAAAGTCGGCTAGCTCTAAAAGGATTTATTAACAGAACACAGAACAGTTACAAAGAAAACACACATTAGAACAGAACATACACTGAAACACCTAACATTTTAGGGTGATCTGGTGCTTGCTAGGCGTTCAATGTAAGTCAGTTTAAATTTCAGTTAAACTTTAATTATTTAATTGCTTTTAAACTATTTAAAGTGCTTTGCTTTTTAACTATTTATATTCAGTTTAAATTTGTAGAAATCTTACACTGGTTTATATATTATACAAATAAATAAATTATTTAATTAAGGATATTCTGATAAGGAACAATATGTCATGAATGACTTAAATTCAGAATTTCAGAAGAAAAGCTTCATATTAAAATGTTAAGCGAATTGCAAATACGCAAACATAATGCTAATGCACTGAAACAAATTAGATTCTGCGCTTTTTCTGAATTTCGGAAAATTAATAGAAATTTCCCCGAGGATGAGGGCAAGAAAAATTTGCGTTGTGAACTAGGGAATGCTGTGCGCTGACAGGACAGAACACGACAAACTGGATAATATAACGGAACTTCGCCGTATGGTTTTATATATACAGTCCTCATCGTACTACATCGCACCTCATCGTAGCTCTGTCCCTGTTTTGATGGAGAACACCCTGAAATCGAATCCGAAGATATTTCCTCCCTCTTT
>KK120726.1:1745-12796 GCA_000611955.2 Stegodyphus mimosarum | reverse complement strand
ACAGATGTCAAGCAAAAACATCGTTAAACTACATTCGATAGCAGTCAAAATGGATATTTTCGTTGAAATATGATACCCGAAATTTTTCGCGATTACAATACTTCCTTTTTACTTCGTACAAGGAAGTAATAATCACAAAATTCTAAGAACGTTTTTGAAATGATATAGCTTTTCTGTTAGCAAATCATTTTCCTTTCTTCGTAATTTTCCGTCAGAAATTCAGATCATTTTTTGTTCTTCTATATTTTCTTCATGTCATTCGCTTTAATATCTTCTCTCTTAAACGTGAACATAATCTTTAACATTTCGGTACTCATCGTTAAAAGCCTTCAGTGATAATTGCATAATCAGAAAATTCGAGCTCCTTTCCATGGCCTCAAGCAGTTGGGAACTAATGTGAAGTTTATTTACCGCAAGTTTTTAGATTCTTAGTGCAAAGTTAATTAGCACTTACGAAGCACAAGATTTCGCCATTTACTCAATCCATCAACTCCGTAACTTGGAAACCCGTCAGGCGAAGAGCTACATGCTTCTAATGCTTGATGCTCCAGGATTCTTCGGTTCTGGATATACGGTATGAAGAATTGCAGGTGGGAGGACTCTCATTAATCAATAACGCTGCTGAAAGTAACTAAATGGGCGTCAAAGTAATGCCATGGAAATATTTGAAAGACATAGTTTCTAATATTTTAGAAATATAGTTTCATAAAATGTTTCGGAAGAATAATATCCTTAGCGCTTTAATATGCTGTAAAATTTTTCCAAAGTCCAATTTCTTTAATCTTTTAAAACATGTTGCTCTCATCAGAAAATCCATGACTTAAATTTAAACTTAGATATCTTTGTTTAAATTAATTTCCTAGAACTGTCTTAAAACTTTAATACTGCACTTTGTTCCTTCTGATTAGTTAATTAATTGTTACTTTTTTTGTAGCTTATTTAAGTAAAAGAATATACTTTTAAATTTGTTTCATTTAAATAAATTCACTTTTCCTTTCTTTAATTCAAATTAATTTTGTACAAGGCCTCGTAAAACTGCGAAATTTCATTCCAGTAGCATTTCTTAAATGCGTGAGTTTTTATTTTTATTTTTAAAGTCAAAAATACATTAGAATTAATATCAAATAAAATCGGGAAAATGCTAAAAAAATCTAAAATTTTTATTCCAATTTTTGAAAACATATTATCAACTTCTACAAAAAAAAGAAATATGATAAGCGAATATGTCAGAACAATTTTATGTAAAACTACATATCTTATAAACATGTTCAAACAATTTTAAAACTTTAAATCAGTGGCGACTCGTAATAAGTACTGTGGAACTGCAGCACCCCCTATTTCCACTTATTATTATTTTTAATATTTAATATAATGGGCCTCTTTTTCTTTAGTTCTTTCTTTATACTTCTACAATATATAATCCTCAAACTTAATGTCAGTAGTCATCTTCCAGTTTACGAAAAAAGTACGAAAGTCTTGTATCGAACTGAGAGCTAGTTCCCGCGGCGTGGTGTTTGGTGTTCTGCGCATGCGCACACAGAAAGCAGTACGCTAGCCAGTGAGAGAGAAGAGCACTGTCGCTCTTGCAGTGCCGAAATTCTGGAAACATGATTTCTTTTTACTCCCTGCGTGTGGTATTTGGCTGGTCTGCGCATGCGCACTTAGAAAGCAGCGCAAGAGGCCGAGAGGAAGAGCACTGTCGCTATTGCAGTGCCGAAACTGGAGTGCCGTTAAGAGGTGGTTCTTTTTTTTTACTCCGCGTGTGCTGTGTTTAAAAATCATATACCGTATTCTTCTTGGTTAGATTATTTTTCAGCTATTCTATTTGATTCATTTTCTTCTGTTCTTTTATTTTACAGAAAACTTTAACCATGTCCTTACATCCTCAAGTAATAAATTCTGTGACTGTAAGTGCATTATAAACCTCTACAACAACAAAATTGCCTTACTGAAATTCAGTCTACATCAAATGCAGATCAAACTATTGCAGAGGCAACAGGAATTTTAAAATATCTAAATGATAATAATTTCAAGTTTTGGTTAGAGCTTTTTTATCAGATTATGCCTCATGTTGCAATAATATATAACCAAATGCAATTCATAGAAATTAGTGTGTTTAAAGTTAATCAATGTACAACAAATTTCAAAACTGCTATTTTAGGATTAAGGAGCTGAAAGTACTGTGAGAATTTTTCAAAGACACTGATGGCTGAACATAAGGAAATATGTGACTTTATATGTACTGATATAATGAACAAATTTTCTTCCACTAAACCCTAAGCAGCTGCTAAATTGTTCAACAAGAAATGCTTCGCTAGTTTTAGGAATGAACATCCTGCAGAAGAAATAGTACTGACCACTGAAGCATAGCCGATGATTGACAAAGAAAAGCTTGAAACTGAACTAAAAGTATACTGTTGTAGGTCTGATATTCATGAATACTGCAAATTAATTCAGTTACTGAAATTTATCTTGGAAAATAATCTAGATGATGTTGTTAGTGAAATTATGAAACTGATAAAAATTATCTTAACAGTTCTCATGGCTACATCAGAGGCAGAACGCTGCTTTTCAACATTGAAAAGAACGAAAACTTTTCTAAGACGCACTATGAATTCGGAAAGACTAAATGCGCTTGCAGTGCTTTCAATTGAGAAAAATTTCCTCAGTTGTCATCCAGAGACCAAGGAGAAAATTATTGTTCTTTTCGCGCAAATTAAAACAAGAAGAATGGATTTCATTTTTAAATGAATAGATAAAGATTTGACTGTAGCAATTTAGGTTAAAGTAATTAAGAAATGTTTAATTTTTCTCTTGTAAGATTTCATGGAAGTTCCAAAATAAATTTTCTTTTTATACATGCTTGTTTCCGTTTACACAATTTTAAAACAAAGGTTAAAATTTTTTGGAACACCACCCCCACTAATTTTAGCTACGAGTCGCCACTGTTTAAATACATCAGAATAACAACAAACGCAAAATAAAATATTCGTAAACACAAATGATAGCCACACCCTAATCATTAACTCACAATAATAACCGTTACACCGTTAGTGATGACACCACACTGAAATTTTCAAAACTATATATGCAAACAGTATGTATCCAGTTGGTTGCACTACGCAGTGAGCTAAAATTTGTGTTTTGATTTAATTACGTGACTAAATATGAGTATGTTGCCAAATGGCAACTGCATGCATTTAAGGGTCCATAATGCTGCAGGCAGATTCACGTCTTACGTGATAATAGTGATAAAGATAGCTCAAGATACGTGACACGTGAAGTTCAAGATACGTGAATTCGATTCGTGATTCGAGATAAGTGAAATTCAAGTTTATTTTTTGGCCATTTCGAATAATCTCTCAGCCAGGTACGAATATAAATTTTACAAAATGTACGATAATTGTAGTAGCATTTCTTCTCGTGAACTTTCACTTCGTCATTTGATATTTATCCTTATTTAATATAATTTTTGTCCTACTTACCTTTTTATTTAGTTACTGCGGAGGACCGATCTCGAGAACAACTCCACGATCTCAAATTTGAAAGAGTTAGAATTCTTGAACCTAGCACAACGGAGCTCTTTTGGGCTAGCGGTAAAGAATTCGATTCCCAATAAATTGACCCACGATCCAGTCCCGCTCATGCGACGCAGCACTTCTCACTGGCGAATATAGATGGAGACACGAGCAAGCAACTAACCAGACTTCACTGAACCACGTGATCGCCCCATTGGTGACCCGGAGAACTACAGACTCCTCCCTCGACTGAGGACAAATGACGAACTACGTCACAGGCTCCGCCCCACAAACAAAAACGGCGACACGCATGCCAATACAACGGGGTTTCTCAACGTTCTCCTCATATCGCATCATAGATGCTTCGAGGGGGGGTATGCGGCGGACCGATCTCGAGAACAACTCCACTATTTCAAATTTGAAAGAGTTAGAATTCTTGAACCTAGGACAACGGAGCTCTTTTGGGCTAGCGGTAAATAATTCGACTCCCAATAAATTGACCCACGATCCAGTCCCGCTCATGCGACGCAGCACTTCTCACTGGCGAATATAGATGGCGACACGAGCAAGCAACTAACCAGGCTTCACTGAACCACGTGATCGCCACATTGGTGACCCGCAGAACTACAGACTCCTCCCTCGATTGAGGACAAATGACGAACTACGTCACAGGCTCCGCCCCAAAAAACGGCGACACGCATGCCAATACAACGGGGTTTCTGAACGTTCTCCTCATATCGCATCATAGATGCTTCGAGGGGGCGTATGCGGCGGACCGATCTCGAGAACAGCTCCACGATCTCAAATTTGAAAGAGTTAGAATTCTTGAACCTAGGACAACGGATCTCTTTTGGGCTAGCGGTAAAGAATTCGACTCCCAATAAATTGACCCACGATCGAGTCCCACTCATGCGACGCAGCACTTCTCACTGGTGATAATAGATGGCGACACGAACAAGTAACTAACCAGGCTTCAGTGAACCACGTGATCGCCACAGTTACTACCACTCATCGTAGAATCAGCTACTTTATGTATTACACTTTTTCCAATATTAACAACAGAAACGATTAGCATACATAGCCGTCTGCGGCTCTTTGGCCAGCAAAATGCTTTTTGTGATGCCACAAATATTTTTGAAACTATAATAATTTGAAATTAATATCAAGCTCCTTTTTAAAAAATTAGTCAGCTAATTTTGAAATCACATTCTATGTGTAACAATTTGTTATTCTGAGTCGAAGTAAATAAAGTAGAACAGTTCTCTTTTTCAAAATTTTCTATTACTTTTAGGGAAGTAGTTAACTAAAGAGACAACAGAAAAAGCAAATGAACTGTGTTAACCTATACCCTAAATCTCACGAAAAGACACTTGATAAATTAATTTTTTTCATTTGTTTATTTACTTATTAATTTAATTTTAATAACAATAATAAATTTCCTCTAAGAATGAAGATTTTTCTCTGACACTGACCATCTGTTACATTTTTTTTATCAAAAGAAGGACTTCACAGTAAATTAAAATCACAACACAGAAGTTCTATTTTCCGAATTAGCTTAATCGAATTACCTTAATGAAAAGCTTTTGTATGCAGCTCGAAAGACCAAGAACTATTTATTTCGATTATCAATAATCTAATACATTAAAAATTACGAAATCCATATCGCTTTACATAGCATGATCCTTTCCAACTGAAACTTGTTTAAAGATTATTGAAATCATGCAAATATCTAGTTGCAGTTCTAACGATACCTAGGGATGATTTTTACAAAATTTGTATCTGTTGAATTACTGAATTCTAACCCATGACTTCCAATGATATAAAGTTTGACTACCCTTGATTTCTAGATTAGTATTTCTAGTTAACCCGTCGGACGATATTGCCTATATCAAAAAGCTTAAACCGAAGAAGAGTCCTGGAGTAGACTGCGTTATCAACAAAATGGTCAGGATGTTTCCCTTAAAGCTTATCTTTATACTGACGAAGATCTTAAACACTCTGCTCAGATGACAACACTTTCCTGAAGCTTAGAAGATTGTCTCTATTACACCCATACCGAAACCAAATAAACCAGTCTATGAGCCTGATTCATATAGCCCGGGAGCGCCTGTACAAAAATAAGATTCTAATTCCGCAGCAGTTAGGATTTCGAAGCAACCTGCCTCAACTGCCCACTTCCTCAACCATTCTTTGTAAATTCTTAAAAAAGCACACATTTTTTATATAGTTAATTAGTATGGGGAGTCATTCCAAGCTAACCCATGGTACATCGCTGATATCCCCCATACTTTTACCTGTACCTGTACATCTTACCAATTACACAGAATAATTGAGCATATATCGGAAGGACTGCAAACGAAAAACTTCATTGGTGGACTATTCATCGGCATAGCCATGGCTTTCGAGAGTGTTTGATTGGACGCACTCATATACAAAATACAAAAGCTGGGTTTCCCAACTTGTACTACACACGTAATTAAATCGTACCTAACAAGTAGATACTTTGTGATTCACGTTTCTAACACATATTCAACCCTCCGAGCTATTTTAGCAGGCGTACCACAGGGGTCGCTTTTGGGACCCTTCTTTTTCATATTTATTCATTCATAACGACATTCCTTGTCCAACCAACCGAGCAATGCACGCTGATGTAGCAATTCAAGCAATGTACCCTGATGGCACAGCGATCTTTGCTGAAAACGAATTTAGTCTAGTCATTCAACACCTTCAATACCACATTCAAACATTGCAGACATGACTCAGAAAATTGAAATTCAACTTAACTTGAATAAAACTATTTATGCTGTTAAACTCACAAAGAAACAGAGTTGAAAAAAATCTACAATTTTATGGAACCATCCTGCCCTGGTCTAAGGAAGTCACTTATCTCAAGGAAATCCTCAGAAATACTCTTACATAGTCCGCAAAAATACATTCCATTATTCAGAAGTTTGGGGTGCGTAAAGCCAAACTCTGTCCCTTAATTGCACGATACAGCGTTCTGTTTAGAGGTAAAAAATTAATCATAAATCCATTTTGCGTCCCATGCTTTTGCAGACCTCTCCAGTCTGAGCATACTCCATGCAAATCTAGACAAGACAACTTCGAACCGCGTTCTGCGGCAAATTATTAAATCACTATAGTAAGTCAGATGTAACACAATTTATAAAGAGCTGAAAATTGTTCAACTTAAAACCTTCTATTATCATTTGGCGAGAAGCTTTCTTATAAACATGATAACCATTGATAACTCAGAGATTCGAATCTACTATTATGACTATAATGATGTGAATAATAAAAACAGGACTATGGCCGTTTTCAGTCTTGCTGTTGTCATGGAAAAATAATGTATTCTTCTGAGTATCTTCATATTCATTTTATTATTATTTGTATTTTATGTATTTTGTTTTTTATTCTTGGGCTAATACACTACTGGTTTGTGGCAGTCGAACTTGTTTGTATGTGTTAGTCGCCAGCTCAGGAGCTTTGGGAATTTCTGTAGTATGACAGCCAATTCCTACTTAATTTACATTTAAAAAATATTTTTAAAAGATTATTATTTTCCTTAAGTTATGTTTTGTAATGATTTCGGAACTTTAAATTTTATTTGATTTAGAGTACTACAAACATGGTGCACATACACCCAGATGTTTAACATCATTCCACAGGGGATCGAGAAATTAATCTAACCACTTTGCGGCTTTTGCATTACTCTAATATGACTTTCATTATCAAAACTACCTAACAGCAGTCAGATCTTTAAATTTACCTACGTGCTACCTGTAAAAATGCTCATGCTTAGAAATACTCTACCATTCCGGGTGACATGAGTTTTAAGTTACCTTTTTAATTAAAACTATACGTTATTTCATGTAGTAAGGGAATAAAAGAAAAGCCATGTATTACTTTCTTATAATAAAATTGTTTGCGAGCAATGTAGGATATTTTCTTTTCTTTTAGCAAAACAAAAACGGTTGTTGAATAAGTGAGACTTCTTTAAAAAGGAAACATTTTGAATGCGAAAATTTAAATTTCATTCATTGCTTGTAATTTATGAGGGAAATCTTTCTAAAGTATTCACAAATTTTATTTTTAAAAAATGAAGCTAGATTTTTAGTTATCGAGAAAATTTGCAGGAGCTTAGTTGAAATTTTCAGCCTGTATGATCACATATAAATTTTATCTAATATCTGTTTAAATCCTAAAAAAAATTCATAGCAATTTTATGTACAGGCATTGTTTTGGCTGCAGTATTAAAAAAACATATCACGAGCATGTACATTAAATGCAACCGTATAATTTCTGATAATCTAGTTTTCGAAAAGAGATCAATATCAGTTTTATATATATATATATGAAAAAACTCGTTTTTCTTAACAAGTTTATAATAGAAAAAATTCAGAATAGCACACTTATTGTCATATCATGCAGCGTACTTCAGTTTTAGTTACTGTAATTCAGGTAAACATGAAAGAGTTTAATGATACAGTAACTTACGTCCCAATGGGCTGTTGTTATTATGAAAGAAAGAAAGGATATTACAAATTAATATTAAGAAAACTTAATTTTTTGAAGGAATATAAGATCATACATCAGCCAAGAGCTATTTTAAAAATCGAATCTTCTTTTTCAGTGCTTAGCATTTTATATATGGGTATTACATAAAAATTTCAATAAATAATAGTTGCTCTTACTAAGAAGTAATAAAGCTGAGTCTATTTCTTTTTATCTTTTCCCATTCTTTTCATTCTTGTTTTCTTAATACCTTTATGGTATATATGACGTGACATCATGCATTACTTAAGCTGTTACTGTGCAGTACATGATATCCTATTTTACATGGAATGGAACGGAATAATATCTCATTTATTTAATCGCCTCATGTTATTTTGCTGCAATGACCTAAATCCAAAAGCCCATCTGTTACTTCTTTTTTCATTTCTATTTATGTCAACTACTTACAAGGGAAATAAACTTCGATACTTTTTTGTCGCTGATGAAATAGTTTTGTAAATGGGATATCCATTACAAAAATTATTTTGCTGGTGTTTGTATTGTACATGTTGCTACAAAATGGGATATATCCCATTCCTTCTCACAAACCCTCTCTAACGCTCATACTGTATAAAATTTTTGAATCGGTCTTTTTATAATTAGAAGTAAATGTTACCGACAAAATTATTATCCGCTTTTATGTGAAGACAACATTACTGAATTAAATAATTAATTTAAATGCTGAGAACAAACAGCTCTATTCTACATTAGTTCAAGATTAAAAGGAGCAATAATTTCGGTGCAGGATTATTTATGTTCATAACTACGAAGGAAGAAGTTCTTGATTGCGTAGCTTTTTCTCTTCATTTCACTCCAAACGAGAGATAGGGACTTTAACTGATTTTAAAGACCATGCGTCGATAATGTTCTCAGGTTATATTTCAACGAAAATAAAATCATTTGTTTTAAAACAAGCATTAAAATTAATAAAAATAAAAAACTAAATTGTAAAAAAAAAGTAAAATCTGAAAGCTTTCAGATTTTATATTACTCCCAAAGGGGCGTTTTTTTAACGTTTTGTGTGTTACCTTTGTAGATACATTAGACTGTTTGTAACCAGAAGTCTTGAAAAATGAGCAATGCCCTCGCCGCGACTCGAACCTCTCGAATGCGCTTCGAGTGTGCTGTGCATTACACCAGGAAGGCATGCTAAGAAGGCGGGGAAAATACCTGATACACTCCCCCTTTTAAAGGATGACTGGGGATTAGGTAACCAAATAGCCAAATCCTGGTGGTGGAAAATCATCATCCACCACCTTTTTTAGTCCCGACGCCACTGTTGAGACATTAGTATTTTTTTTTTAAGCGGAAGGCATGAAAAATGTTCAGTGCCCTTGCCGGGACTCGAACATCGAAACTCTCGAATACGCGCCGAGTGTGCTAACCATTACAACACGAAGGCATGTTAAGAAGGCGGGGAAAATACCTTATACCTTTATTTAATACATTTTATGTTCTTCGCACTTAAACCACATAATACTCAATTCAAAATCAATATCATGAAGTATTTAAAAACAACATATCTTTAGAATTTCCAATAGACACTCTCGTCTGCTGGAGATAATTTTTTTTCGTACAGTGTTGCCATTGCTCGCTTTGAAACCATTGAGTTTGTTAATCAAAAATTCGCTAAAGTTTTCGAAATTCAAAACTCCGGCCCAGGTGCCTACATTCAGGTGGAGGATTACGCTATTCAAAATTTGATCGCTCTACGTACTGTCGTTTTTTCACAGTGCAAGAAACACACATACATTCATGCAGATTCTTCATTGTTTTAATTTCTTTTAATATAATATAGGGCGATAATATTTGGTGGCAACAATTTAAAAAGTATATTCATAATGAAACGCCACAAAATGCCGTATTGAGACTAATAGCCAGAGAGCCTATCGCTCCTCTGGGCTAAAAAAAGAAATATGTCTTGCCAAAAAGTAAAAAGTAAAACAGTTTTCATGTTTCAAGATTCTTTGCCAATTTAAAACAATTTTTTAAGATCTCCTCTAACAAACTGATATATATATGTATATATATATATATATGTATATCAGTTTTTTATTACAACAGCACCTTGCAAAATTAGCATAATCTGTTCTAGTTATGACAGAATATCTGGTAACCTAATACGTCTCTCATAACCTGAACAGATTATGTTCTGGTTGTGAGAGACGATGCTCTCACAATGAGAGAATAATCTGTTCTGGTTATGAGAGACGTACGAGGGTAGGTTATTCTAGGAATAAGTTTAATTTCTTTCTGAATGCAATCTAAAGTAAAGAAATGAAGTAAAAGAATTCCAAGAATATTGCAACGAGGACCAATATTTGAAATGCTGTAAATGTGCGAACTTGTTAGTGATGAAAATAATTACTAGCATATAGGTGCAAAATAAAACAGTTTTCAGTTAAGTTTAGTTTAATTATTCTCTATCTTTACCTGGAGTGAAGATCGAAGACTCAGATTTTCGTTTCTTACTTGTACATCTTTACTTGGTTATTTCAGAGTTTAAGGTATTGTCTAAAAGGTTTAGTTTCTACTTCCTTATACGAAGTAAAGAAAGTATTGTAATCACGAAAAATTCCGGATATCATATTTCAACGAAAATATCACTTCTGACCGCTATCGAATGGAATTTAACTATGCCCTTGCGTGACATCTGTACGTAAGGCCAAATAAAGGACCCTATTTCCCCAAACGAATTGTAAAACTGGTTTAAAATGCATTCTGAAGAGAATGTTTCGTCGCGTTTGAGCGTACGTACGTACATATGCATGTATGTATTTCGCATAATTCAAAATTTTTTTTTTGCTCAAAACATTTTTTTTTTCATATTTTGTATATAGGTCTACTATAACATGTAGATGTGCATCTCCTATTTTAGTTACAATCGCCCGCACCAAAAGTATAAAAATACATGTATATATATATATATAGAATAAAAAAATAAACATCATTTACTTTTAATTACATTTAAAGTATAGA
>KK120725.1:294848-310129 GCA_000611955.2 Stegodyphus mimosarum | reverse complement strand
TTGAAATGGATATTTCAGTTGAAGCATGATATCCGAAATTTTTCGCTGTTATGATACTTCCTTGTACGAGGCTTGCTACATAGCTGATTCGCAACTTTATCTGCGTAAAAAATTGAAAAATGATCCTATCATTATTAATTTTTACTTTAAAAGTCATAAAATTGCATGAGAATATTAATAATGTATTTTTAGGCTTTGAAAACTTATAAATTACTTGTGTGGATATTTCTGGGATATATCATATATAAGTCATAAATTAAAGAAAGTTATATATCACAAAAGAAAATCACTAAATAATATTAAAGGAAAAAACACAACCTCCAATTATTCTAACTTAAGTGAACCTTCAAGTAAAGCCGAAAAAGTCGTTAAAATTACTAAAATTTTCTAGTAAATATCTCGGTTAATTTTTATCATAGGGGGTAAAAATTTTATATTCTTTTTGTTTATAACGAGTATAAACTTTTATACTCATTATCTCTACATATAATAAAACAAAGAGTCTGTGTGTGTGTGTGTGTGTGTGTGTGTCTTTCGTTCGTGTTGCGAGTAAGCTAATAGACCCAGGGCCACGAAATTTGGTACATAGGTGTATCTACACAAGAGCCAGTGCACCTCGAAGCGATTTTTTCGAAATTCGAATTAGAATATTTTTTTATTTTATGTTTTGTGACCAAATGGCGTCATTTTGAGACATAATGGGCTACAGGAAAACGAGATTTCACTCTATACATTTCATTTTTACATCTTCGTGAAGCGTAGACACTTAGCTATTTTTCGAACTTAAAATAAATTTCGTATTTTAATAAATCGATTAAATACGAATTTATTTAGGAAGGCGAGCTTAACACCTTTTCAGCGGAATTTTTTTTAAAAAAACTTATTTAAAAAAATGTGCTGTTTATTTTCCTTTGATTTTTGGACACGTTGAACTTTAATCCTTTCGACTCCTTTTAAAAAAAGAATTTTGGAAAAATAATAATATTTTGTATTTTTTTAAATTTTTTAAATGAAACTTCCGAATACACTTCTCACATCTCAGATATTTTAAAATGTAGTTTTGGCAACAATTTTTCTTATTTATTGTTGTTGATAGATTTTTGATGAAATTGCATCATTTTGAATAGTTTCATTCTTTTAAAAATTTCGGTTTGGCAACAATTTTTCGTCGTATTTCTTATGTTACTGTTTTTAAGAGACTGAAAAGTTTAGGAAATTAAAAAGTCGTTTGTTTTTGCGACCGTAAATTGTTTAATTACCTTATTAGGATAATTAACATTTTTATCAAGGGATATTGCTCATTTCATTGTAATATTATGTTTTAATTATATATAATTTTAACTATAAAAAGTTTTGTATGATATTTTTTAATCTGTTTAAGTTCTTAATCTGTTTATACCATTTGAGTTCTTAAGATTTTGCAAAGGGAAGTTGGTTAATTTATTTATTAGGATAAGTAATATTTGTATTAAGGGATACTGCATATTTCATTGTCATTTTTTATATATATAATACATTTTTATTGATTTCTTTTTTGATAAAGTTGTTCTGCAGAGTAAAATTCTGCGCGAAATGTTTTGTTTTTTGAGTTTCTTTCATGTTATTTTTTGCTTATTTCACTGTTTGTAAGATATTGAAAAGTTTTGCATGATTTTTTTGCATGAGCCAGTGCACCTCGAAGCGAGTTTTTCGAAATTCGAATTAGATTTTTTTTTTTTTTTAATTTTATGTTTTCTGACGAAATCGCGTCATTTTAAGACATAATGGGCTATAGCAAAGCGAGATTTCACTCTATTGAACAGTTTAAGAAATTGAAAGATTGTTTCTTTTTGCAAAGGTAAATTGTTTAATTAATTTATATATCTATATTTAAAAGGACGAGTCTTTCTGTGTGTGTAGGTGTCTTTCGTTCGTACTGCGCGTAAGCTAATAGACCCAGGCCTATGAAATCTGGTACACAGGATGCATCTAGACAAGAGCCAGTGCACATCGATTTTTCAAAATTCGAATGTGGTTTTTTTTTTTAATGAAATATTATCAAATTGATGATTTTCTCTCATTATATGAACAACAATGGCACGCAGCCATTGTTGCTGATATCAGCACTATTGCCACCCGGAAAAATGAGGGCGATAATTCTGTGCAGTTTTTAAATTTAATGTTTCTCTTGGATACTGGACGTTTGTCTAGAGAAGGCAGCGGGAAGTTGGTTAATTTATTTATTAGGATAATTAATATTTGTATTAAGGGATATTGCTTATTTCATTGTATGCTTTTTATATGTAATGCACTTTTAACTGAATTTTTTTTCCGTTGTTGTTTGTTTCTTTTTCGATAAAATTGTTCTGCAGAGTAAAATTCTGTGCAGTTTTCAAATTTAATATTTGGTGTTCTCTTTAGGCATTTTTCCGGTACACTTAAAAGCCAGATGAAGGCTGGCCGCGCAGCGGCTACTAAACAAATAAAATGCAAACTATAGAAAATTTGGGAATATACAAAAAGTTTGTAAATTTTTACAAAATAATTTTTTCTATTTAAAAATGTCAAAATGTGAATATTCGTATCATTTAAAACTTTTTCGCAATTGAAATTAAGCGTCTACAAAAAGCAGTTGCAGAAATAGGCCAGTTAAAGCTCTTTTATGGACATAATATATACTGACATAGAATAAAACAGATAATGTGCCTTTATACTTAGCTATTAAATTTGAGTTCAGATTAATACATTTGGTTATTTTCTTGTCAATGTTTAATTTACAATGAAGTAATGGGAAAAAATCTAGAAAAATCTAGAATAAGATTTGTAGTTCATCTTTTAGGAAATTGTACTATAGAAATTATTAAGCTTTTCGGCGCAGGAGACGTAAAATATCAGTTGTGCTTCATTTTGATAATCACCAACAGAACAGTACGAGGGCATGCATGGAAGGAATGTCCTAATTCCTCATAACATAAAACTGCAAATAGAATTTTGCTCTTGTAATCGTATCTTTTTAGGCATTTCTCCGTTTTAATTTTAATAACGATCTATCAAACGTAATGTGTTTATTAAGAGACAAATACCTAAATTATCTCCTGAGAAGCTAGTTCTTGTGTAGACATTTATGAGAGATTAAGAACATCTCTTGCATACAATAAACTTAGTTTTGCAACATTGATTTAGAAGAGAATTTTTTAGAATGTTCTCTACTTAATCCAAGGCATAAAACAGAGGGAACCGGTATTTCAGAAAATCGTAAAATAACCCTGATATAACTCTATTTCATTGATTAACTTTCAGATTAAACTGTGGTTTAATTTTGCTCTTTATTTTTCCCGTCCTTCTTTTTACTTTTCCTTTGAATTATGTATGGTGCGAACGAAGAAACTCGGAGACATATTGTAGGAAATCCGTGCCGAATTTCCTTCGCATTGGCTTAAAAAATTGGGGTCTTGGATGAAAGTTTTCTTAGTGCTACCAGTCAGAACGCCATTCGACAAACCATTCCAATAATGCTTTAAAAATAAATACCCGATGCAGGAAGAAGCGGTTCCAAATTACAATTCTTCTTATTTCAATCGTGGGAAAATATCTTCCCCATCCTTCTCCTACTAGTGCCATCTAACATGAATTATACCTTCCACAGTCTTTTCTCTACTAGTTACCCCTCAGCACGACCCTCCCACATTAACAAGAAAATAAAAATGGCATGTGGGGTCAGTTTTTAACCCTCTCATCTCAAACAGAGGTGTGGTCCCCAAAAGTGAGTAATGTCATCAAATGATATGCCTCAGACTGTATGTATAATGTAATTTTATAGACCTTTTACTAACAGAAGGTTACTAATGTGCTTTTCTTGAAGTTCCGGAGACCATTAATTTTATTGTACAGTATTTGTTTGTTTGGTTCTTTGAAGATCTGATAAAATAGACTTAATGCAGTTGTTATATGTGTACGATTATGCTTTGTTTAAAGTAACTTAGAGACTCTTTTCGGGTAGAAGAAGTTACAGGGAGTTAAGCTTTACTAAGAAAGTGAAGTTACTGTCGCACAGATGAAGAGAGAATTTCCCGTAAAAAATGGGACAGTTCTGTGTCTCCCGTTCTACTGGGCCGATTGACGAAACTGAACTTTCGTTTTTCATGTCTCGAAAACGCCACTTATAAAAATAGACGTAAAATTCATATGTACACACATAAAATTCATATGTAACATTGTTCCAGTAATGGTATTCTGACGCAAAGCTAAACGTTTTCTGAAAAGACATACCTATTTTTTTTCCATATTTCGATTTTCCATTCAGATTATGCCAAAGTGCCAAGTTTTGTAAAAATCGTACAAGCAGTTTTTTTAAATATTGACTTTCAAAATTTTAGCTCCTAAGAGCTAATTGAATTTGGTATACATTTATGAATTTGCCTTTCTTTTTTTTCTTCTTTTTTTTTGTTAAACTTATTTGATTCCTTCTTTCGCGGTTCGAAATTTAGGTTCAATCCAAATGAAATTTGCAGCCGTTTTCTGATTTGTTTTTAAAATTTGTGTTTTTTAGTAATTTTTATGTAATTGTTGAAAATATTTTTGAATTATAACCAATCAAATTTTTACCATCATCTTAAAGTAGATGTATTTCTAGTCATATCTGCAAAACATTGCAGTTTTCAATTCAGAATTCCGAAAGATATACTTGAACTTATATATTGGCGTGTTTTGAAATTAGACATATTGGCTATAAGCGATAATAACTCCAAATCTCCTTTATGCACTTTGTTAAAATTCCATTGACTTTGCAACTGCTTTCTTGCGTCGGTGGATTTTCTCGTTACTAGCGGTTTAAATTTAGAACGATTAAAAACATTATCCTTTTTAGGTATTCGTTTAGACTCTTGTTTCTATGTAGAAATGTTGACTGACTATTTTTCCTTTTGGGTTAATAATGTTGCTTATTTTGCACTTAGAAATTTTAATACCATGCATTTCTCGCTGTTTTTGAATTATTCAGCAAGAATATTGAAAAGAGCAAAAACATAACCTTCAATCTACAGCTTGTTTAATGCAACATTTTGAAAGAAAAAGAAATTTTAAAGCAGCAGAAGATATTTCTCATTAAAAAAAATAAGCCGTTGCCAGACATATTTATTCCAAAACATCTACTTTTTTGTTTAATTCTTTATCGAAATCGCTCTAAAAATGTGTAAACACTCTCTGTAGAATATGAATTGTATAAGATTCTGTGATTAAAATCTCTGTTTGGAAAAAAATTTATGAATCAATACTTTTCACAATAATATGCATAGGAATGCTCGTCGTTTAATGGCTTAAATATATGAAGCTTTTTCTAAACTGATATTTTATTTTTAGTTGCGTCCGAATGCAAATATTTCTCTGTTAATTTTTTATACAGCCCCTGAATATGGTGTCTGATTTTAACACAGATTATCTTGATTAATTTTTGTCGGACAAGAGTCACTTGTTTTGTATTTTATTTTTTTAATGAGTATAAAAATGTATCTAAATATGTTGTTACGGAATGCCCAGCCCTGGTAAGCTAGCTTCCCCGCAAAGCGGGTTTAAGGTTGCTAGAAAGTGGCAAGGAAATGGAGGGTTGCCAGATTTGGCGCTGTATTGCCCATTTGGCGACAAAACTGGAGATATGCCATAGACGGAGCGAGAGCATTATCGGTTTGCTCCAGAATGTTCTCGAAGACAGTTTAAAAGCCATAGAAATCCTGCTTGTATGCAGGGTAATAGTGTATCGTCGAATATATCTTGAGTTTATCGTGAAGTGTATCTTAAGTGTGCTGAGCTCCGAGAGAGATCGACCGAGTCGGGAGCCGTATTTTAGTGCTTTGCCGTGAAGCTGTCTTCACCGTTACAGCCTGATAGCCTGAAGGCTGTGTTGCTGATTGTTTCAGAGTGTTTATCATAGTTTTTCGACGGTTGTAAACGTGTCTTCAGAACTATCCAGTGAAATACTGACGAATAAATTGCATTTTGATTCTTCGTCAAGTATTGTCGTCAATCACTCCAAATTCACGAACCCAAAGAACGCAACAATATGTATAATGAACGGGGAAAAATAAATAATTAGACTGTAAGGTATTTTCTCCCTCCTTTTCGCATGCCTTGGTGGTGTAAGAGTAGCACAATCAGCGCGTATTCGAAAGGTCCAGAAATGGTTTGAGGTTCGGGTCCCGGCAAGGACATAACTCATTTTTCATGTCTCCTGCTATTAACGTAACGATTCTACAATGACGCCCGAACTAAAAGGCAGTGGATGATGATTCTTCACCACCAGGATTTGGCGATGGGTCCCTAATCCCCAGTCGCCTTTTAAAAGTGGAAGTATGTACGGTTTTTTCTTCTTCCTTTCTGCATGCCTTCGTGGTGTAACGGTAACACACTCGGTGCGTATTCGAGTGGTCTCGGCGACGGCATAGCTCATTTTCCCTGTTTCTTGCTTCGAATTAACCTAATGATGCTACAAGATTGCGCCATTTTCGAAAACTGATTTTTTTTTTTTAATTTAAGATTGCCAAAACATGAATATTTGCGACAATTAAAACATTTTTGTGATAGGAAGTACTCATATATGTCTACACCAAAGACTGGGAAAAGAAAACGTCGGGTTCAGATTTCTGTAGACACGGCGTATATCGATGAATACATGATTCTTTAATTTCTGAAGTTTCTTTTAAATGAATAGAGAGATTACAGCCTCACAAATGAAAAATTCGAAGCGATTTTTGTTAGAAATGTTGATTAGAAAAAAATTAATCAAATTAAACAATATAATTAAATCAGATTAATCAATAAATATGTACTACAATTATGATAAAGCGCTTTCACCTATTATTAGTATTACACTTTTCCAGCTTTAGCATTAATTTAAATTAATTATATGTTGTTGAATATTAAAAATAATTATAACATCAGTGCTTGAAACTTACCACTTCGCAACTGAATCAAAATCACTTAGCCGCTCCTTGAATAGTGTTCGAAAACTCGACTGTTGTCGGACAACGGTGGGAGGGGTGTTCAAATCCTGAATAACAACGTAATGAGAGGGTTTATTATACCTTACGCTTTAGTAGCTTTTTTTCCCTCGTCTGACTGCATTATTCATTTGAGTTAATGATATTCTGTACGTCAGATACTGTGTAATGCCACAAGGAAGCGCTAATTAATACTTAGTATGTCAAATAAATTTACATGCCTGCAAGATATTCATTAACTGCGAGTAAGGTGCTTTGCATGAAATGTTCTACAAGATATTAAATTATATTTTTCTTTCCTCCTTGTTTACATTCCCAAGAGAATCGAAAGGCACACTTCGTTGAAAATTCTCAAGTATAATACCTTGTTTTTAGAAATAACATGAACAATTATTGCTGTTTATATACTACTAGCGGAAGTACCCGATACCAGTTAAGTTAAATTGAGAGTAATATACACTGAAGTGACAAAAGTCATGGGATAGCAATGTGCAAGTATACAGATGGCCGTAGTATCGCGTAGAAAATGTATAAATGCGAAGTGCTTTGGCAGGGCTTTCATTTGGGTTCAAGTTATTCATGTGAAGAGGCTTTGACGTGATTATGGCCACACGACGAGAATTAACAGACTTTGAACGCAGAACGGTAGTTGGAGCTAGACGCATGGGTCATTCAGTTTCGGATATTGTTAGGGAATTCATCATTCCAAGATCCACAGTGTCAAGAGTGTGCCGAGAATGTCTAATTTCAGGCATAACATCCCACCATGGACAGCGCAGTGGCCGAACACCTGCACTTAATGACCGAGACCAGCGACGTCTGCATAGAGTTGTCAATGTTCACAGACAAGCAACACTGCGTCAAATAACCGCAGAAATCAATGTGGGACGTACGAGGGACGTGTCCGATAGGACAGTGCGGCGAAATTTGTCTTCCTTGGGCTATGCCAGCAGAAGACCGACTCGAGTGCCTTTACTGACAGCACAACATCGCCTGCAGCGACTCTCGTGGGCTCGTGAACATATCGGTTGGTCTCTAAACGAATGGAAAACCGCGGCTTGGTCAGATGAGTCACGATTTCAGTTGGTAAGAGCTGATGGTACGATTCGAGTGTGGCGCAGACCCCACGAAGCCATGGACCCAAGTTGTCAACAAGGCACTGTTCAAGCTGGTAGTGGTTCCATAATGGTCTGGGCTGTTTTTACATGGCATGGACTCGGTCCTCTGGTGCAACTGAACCGATCATTGACTGGAAATGGATACCTTCAGCTACTTGGAGATCACTTACAGCCATTCATGGACTTCCCGTAGTCAAACAACGATGGGATATTTATGGATGACAATGCGCCATGTCACCGGGCCACAATTGTTCGCGATTGGTTAGAAGAACATTCTGGACAATTCCAGCGAATGATCT
Organism: Stegodyphus mimosarum; assembly: GCA_000611955.2. NCBI lineage: Eukaryota > Metazoa > Arthropoda > Arachnida > Araneae > Eresidae > Stegodyphus > Stegodyphus mimosarum. Next base: position 301,741 of record KK120725.1, on the reverse strand, counting down.
GGCTACCTAGATCGCCCGACATGAATCCCATCGAACATTTATGGGACATCATCGAGAGGCCAGTTCGTGCCCAAAACCCTGCACCGTCAACACTTTCACAATTATGGACGTCTATAGATGCAGCATGGCTCAATATTCCTGCAGGGGACTTCCAATGACTTGTTGAGTCCATGCCACGTCGAGTTGCTGCACTTCGCCGTGCAAAAGGAGGACCGACAAAATATCAGGAGGTATCCCATGACTTTTGTCACTTCAGTGTATGTAACAACAGAGAGAACGGTATCGCTGTAATCCTTCTCTAATAGCGATGTGAAAAATACGATTCATAGTCATATATTTTTCAGTCTGATGCGATATGGAAACCAAATAAAAAATGTTGATGGAAAAATGAACTAATTCTCTCTCATTATATCAGCAGCAATGGCACGTAGTTTTTAACGATTTTCGTCTTTCTAATCAAAGATCACCTAGGCCGACATGCCACACACGTGGTAACACCAGATAACTCCAGGCTATGTGTGGAGGCAGCATGGAGACAACACTCATTGCTGCTTTGCTCATCTTTCTCACCTCAAAGAAGGCTGCATTTAATTCAATTAACATTGATACTAAGTGTCATCTTTGAAATAAATTTGGCTTTGATATCTTCTTTCCTTCCTTGTTGCATTTTGGATGGCCAGCATCGTAGATCTTCATTTAACAAACCGTACACAGAATCATGAGCAAAAGGTCAAGTCATTACTTCTTGCGCCATTTACTGAACACAAAGGATAAGGTACACTTAAGCAAGCAAAGTATAAATTCATACGTCAAAGTTCTGCTACTACTCTCCCCGAGAAGGCTCCTGACCTGGAGTATCCCCCACACGGAATTATCATCTATTTATCGAAATAGATTTTCCTTTAGCCAAACCTCAACCAAGTGATGCGGTGACAGTGCAGAACAGATTATTTTATTTCTATAAAAATAATAATATGAGCAAAGAAGGCTCTTGATGACAGCACATGTTTCCAATGTAGGGACACCATTATGGTGTTGTTTTACAAATAAACAGAACAAGGAAGGAGAATTAAATTGCAAACAAGGAAGGAGAATTAAATTGTAAGCATTACATAAGGTGAAGATAAGTAATTTGGAATATAATAGAAATGAAAAATTCAGAACCGGATATACTTCTGGATTACACAATACGCTTATCAAAGTTAAGAATGGAATGGTACTAGAGTAAATACACTATTGTAAACAACGATATGCAAAAATATAAAAAAAATAATTAAATATACAAATAAGGGAAGATTATACGCATAATATAAATAGTCCTGAAATGATTTTAGTCTAAGTTTACAACGTATAGGCACAGATTATACATATATTACCTATATGCGTGCGGATTATTGTCTGTTGTTGCGTTACTATCACGTGCTGAGGATTAGAAAAAATAATGCAGGTTTTTACATAATAAAGAGTTCAATTCACAGTAGTTCATAAGAATGCACTATTCTTTTACGTCTATTTTTAATGCGATGAAATATAACGATAAGGAAAGATTAGATATTAAATTAAATGCTATACACAGCATGAATATAAATTAAATGTTAATTAATTAAATGACTACATAATGGATACTGGTATGTAAAACATAAATGAATCAGAAAAACCCACTGTAAGACATATAGATGATGACGCATTATTGTTGTGTGCAGTATGTAGGGCTACTGCCATACCTTAGGGTACAAAGACAAGTATAATACAAATTACATATTCAGGATAGCATTATGCAGCTACCAACAATATTCAGTACTGGAATATACGGTTACAACTCTTGTTTGAGACAGGGGTCATAAAGCATATAAGGTATGTCTCCCTCCCTTTTTCTCGTGCCTTCGTGGTGTGGAGGTCAGCACGCTCGACGCGTAACCGAGAGGTCCGTTGTTCGATTCCCGGCGAAGGCGTTGCTCATTCTTTTCACGTCTCCTGATTCGAAATAATCTAATGGTTGTACAAGCATATTGACTAAACTTGTGGGAAACATACAATACATTTTAGTTGCAGGACAATACAGATTATGCTATTCTTTTTACATTTCAGTGCAAAATATGCAATGCTACGCAATACATTTTTAACATATATTAAATTGTAAGAAAGCAATAAATTACATTTTATTTATTGGAATGCTAACATTCACATTTAAACCGTATATTCCGATCATTTAACGTACATTAAAAGTAAATAATATGCTAGGCTACAAGAAGTATAAGAGCCACGAAGTGAAACGACAGATGTCTGGTGTCTTACAAAGGGGCACATACGAAACTAATCCTGCGACTGCGTAACCGTCACATGGCTTTCTTGCGGTAGCTCATGAAATGTTCAAGCTTGTGCAGTGCTGTACTGTTTTCTAGAAAGTTAGCTGTCCAGAACGGCCAATGTTCACGAGAAGGTTTACGTAAATGGGAGCCTGCTGTATTCCTACATTCAAATGCAAAGTGGTCTGGATGTTAATCGTCGCACTCACAGTTATAAGCATTAGCGAGTTTAAAGCAAAACAGGTACGATAGGAAGGGTCCATGTGCAGTGAGGAACTGCGTGAGTTACAACGAAGTAGTCCTTGTTTCTTACGCTGACTTCCGAGAAAAGCCGGTACAGCCTTCTTCCCGCGTTTGCTACATCCCAGCACGTATGTCACTTATATTAGTCGTTTCCGTGTAGCTCTTTTCAGAGAGGAAACAGGAAGTGCCACTAGGCTGCTCCATGCTAAACACATTATTGGCTACCTCTTTTGCTAACATATCAGCATGTTCATTGCCCTGGATTCCTGTGTGGACAGGCATCCAGCTCAAGATCGTACTGCGAGACTTGAAGCCGAATCACTGTATAGTGCAACGCTCAGACGGTTGAAAAACATAGCGAATGTCTGCTTGTAGAGTAGTCAGTTCCGCCTGGAACACAGAATTTTGTGCTCCCAGACGTCTATTTATATTATTCCTTATTATTACGAAGCAATTACTTCCTGTATCCAGTTCAATTTTCGAATTATCCGTGTACGTGGTCATGGCATGCACTTCGGTCAATGGGGGAACTTGAGGGATCGATCCCCCAGGTCAGAATTCGTGGGATGGTGCTAATCAACTGTGTTATGTTTCTCCTTAATCCGTATGCGTATAAATTTCTTCTCATGGTCTAGTTAATGTGCTGATCCGAATGACAAGTGTTACAGCCATTTTGTTTTCAACTATCGGTGGTATTCCAGCTGAAACCTGGAGTATTTCCTTCGATGTGGTTCTATAACCTCTACAGATCATTAAGAGCTGCTGTCGCTCATTATAGAAAGGAGACTGCGCTGCTTCGTTTGTTCCGTTAGGTTCGTGCCCCATATGGGAGGTTCGTACAGAACGATTTTCTCCGTTATTGTCCTATACCCCAGTTTAAGCAGTTTCGTAAGCACTTCCCTATTTAAGTGACATCGTGTTCTTTATTGCATTTGTGAGAGTGCTCATCCTATGTTTCAGGTCTTTGACATGTGGCATCTCGACAGCTTATTATTTATGGTCAGCCGGTGGTATTTCAGTTGCTGGACAGTTTTTATTCGTTACCTTGAAGTCTGAGGCTGGAAGTTTTCTTCAAGCCGCTTTTGCGTCCAGTCCCCAGCGTCTGCGTTTTATCAACTGAAACTGTCAGTTTGTGTTCATTTGTTCGTTCGGCGAAGATATTGAGACAGATTTGTTCGCTGATTGTTAAATAATCTCTGCTTGCAAAGATGAGTACGAAATCATCAGCGTACATAATGAGCTTAGTGTGTTAGAGGTTTCAGTGAGACAATGGGCCTAATAGAGGTCAGATTATTCTACCTAGTGCTTGAGAACGGATTATTAAATCAGTCAGTCAAACCCTCAGTTGGTCACAAGATTCCATAGAGTAAGGCTAACACAGGCTTCTTCAGTGTAACCCAGTATAATAAATTTCAAAGGACTAAATCCTAAGTAGAGGCCAAAAAAAAACCCAGACTCTGGACGAATGTATAAAGTTAAAGGTTTTTGATAATGCAATTAGATTATTAGCTTCTGTTATTTAGGCCTCCACGCTTTAATCATTCGTGATATGAAATTGTAAATGAATTTTTTAAAGAGAATTATCTAATCTCTTGCTTCCATTAAACTATACAAAATTTTTTTTTTACTTAAAATTCATCAATTATTTTAACAGCTATTAGTCTAGAAACACGATTCTCCCTTGATTCACTTTAAATGTCATCAGCTCTCGATGCATTGTTTAACTTTTCACTCCAGACTGTTGCCATTCGGCAGAATACAAGGTATTTATCCTTCAGATTTATTCCGCCGTTTATCAACTAACAAACCAAACTGTTTAAAAATAATAGACGTAGCTCTTAAGAATACAATTTTTTTTTTATTTTGAAGCTGATTGATTTCAAATAAAAATGCATTTTATTCATAATACAGGGTGTTTATAAAGTCCCGGACCCATTTTGATGTTTAATAACTCATAAAATAATAAAGATAGATTAAAATTAATAACATACATGGTTAGATAGACTCAAAAGGTTTCATGACCCTTGTCAATGAACTTCCACGTGTGCCCCGTTCGTCGCACGGAGACTATCAAGTCGATATTCAATTTCACGCCAGGTACCTGCAAGCATGTCGGCATCCATAGAGGCTATTGCGGTTGTAATTCTGACTTTTAGGTCATCAATGTTCGACACTATCCTCCTGTAAACGTTGTCCTTTACAAATCCCAAAAGGAAAAAGTCCAGCGGCGTTATATCAGGTGATCTGGGTGGCCAAGGAATTGGACCCCCTCGCCCAATCCATCTTCCTGTAAAATGGTCATTCAAAGAACTACGAACGATGTTACCCCCAATGAGGTGGTGCACCATCTTGTTGCAAAAAGACATGTGGCTGAAGCTCTTTTAGTTGTAGAAATACGAAGTTTTCCAAACATGTCTAAGTATACGACTGATGAGACCGTCTTTTCTGTAAAAAAGAAAGGCCCAATGACTCGGTCATGCAGTAGTTCCCACCCCACATTAACCTTTGGGGAATACCTTTGTGCCTCACGGTATTCATGGGGGTTTTCAGATCCCCATCCAATAGTTGCCAAAAACAAAAGAGAGAAAAATGCAATTAATAAGCAGACGATATTTAGAAAAGTACAGATATTTAGACTGGAAAATGAAATTATCTGAAATTAACCACACGCGCAGACGATATTTACAAAAGTAAAGATATTCAAACCTGAAAAGGAAAATATATAAGTTATTCCATCAATAAATGGCATAAGTTTGTTTATATCTTCATTATTTTGTGAGTTATTAAACATCAAAATGGGTCTGGGACTTTATAAACACGCTGTATATCTAATTAAAAGTATTTAATACTTTTATAGAATTACGAAACATATTTCTCCGCTTTTCATCATACAGAAGATATATAACGTTCCCATGCTAACCCAAATGCATATTCATCTATCATCTTATAAAAGGTTCACTGTTCCACCTGGGTCACCTCTATCAATAATCTCTGCTGATAACTATGTTAACCTTTAGAAGAGCCTTTTTAGAAGGCCATTAAAATCTTGTATAATATTTATTTATTATTTTAACCATGATTTTACCTAGTATCATATGTAAATTTTCTTCTCTAATAGCGAGAAGAAATATTGCCGAATGGCAACAGTCATCACGTTTCCAGATTCTGCCAATATGTATGCTATTATTATAAATTCTTTACCAATTTTTTTCTCGTTGTCAGTTTTTGTTTTCTTGTAAGTAAAGGAAGTATTATAATAGCAAAATATTTCAGGTATCATATTTCAACGAAAATATCCATTTTGACTGTTCTCGAAACCGTCTGAACGACGTTTTTGCGAGACATCTGTACATGCTGATACAGTATTTTTTTTTTTTTTTTTTCAAATGGCTTGTGAACTGGATTTAATATGGATTCAGAAGAGAAATGTTTTTGTTAAGTCTGTACGTACATACATACATATGTATACATCTCGCATAACTCGAAAACGAGTAGGCGTGGGACATAAAAATTTTGCATATGGGACTGCTATAACATGCAGTTGTGCGTCTGCCGTTTTGGTTGTAATCGGCCCAAAAGTATATAAATATATATGCACATATATCCCACTCTGTTACCTGGATCGGTGAAGTCATTTTTTTACTCTTATATGTTGGTAAATTGTGAATTTTTTGCTTAAAAGTGAAGGAATTATCTTGTTCTTATATTCCGGTTAAGGTTTTTATGCCTTTAGTTAATCTGAATACAATTATTGCAGAATTATCAAGAATTTAAATGTTTAATTTGCGCTAGACCTGTCAAAGCCGCCATTTGTTTACATTTGTAACTCTTAGTAGAACAGTGAATTAAGTCAGTTTGTGCACCAACTTTAGCATTTGTTTGCCCAACGGAACTAAAAATTGACTTCCAGTTTCCTGCACCGAAATTTAATCTCCTTGCCCGTTGGCTGAATTGCTTGTTTTAGAGCAGAAACTCTAACTGTAATTGTAAAAATTGTTTTTAAAACTGTTATTAACTGTATTTGGTGGTTTAGATTTTTCTGTATTTTACAGTTTTTAATGAAAATGTCTTAAGTTTTTAAATATCGGGTTGGAGGGAAAGTTCTGTCGTATTTTTAAGAAAACATTTGAATTCATTTATAAAAATATGTGTTTATATTAATCAATTATATATGCTCCGTTATTTATTACAACCTGTTGCCATCTTTCAGGTAACCTGTGAAATCCTGTTTTGTAGAAGTTCTCATCCTTGGAATTAAAATACTCAGCAACTGCCTTAGAAACACTTTCGAAAGACTTAAATTTTTTTCCTGTTAGATAATTTTGCAGAGACTTACAGGTAATA
>KK120725.1:279895-294271 GCA_000611955.2 Stegodyphus mimosarum | reverse complement strand
CTTGTTAAATGTGGATTATTTTCAAACATGGATCGCAAAACATAATTATTGATCTTGGATGGTCGTCCAGATCCATCACTTTCTTTGAGGCTCAGATTCCCGGAACAAAATTTGCTAAACTATCTTTGACAAGTACGAACATTTACAATATCTTTTCCAAATACCGCACACAAATTTTCACATGCAACCGATGCGTTGCTTCCTTTTTGGAACTCATATAAAATGCAGTGTCATAAATGCACTTTATCTACTGACATGTTTTTCACTTTAAATATCACAAGTAAATGATGAACGGTAAAAAAGGGCACTTTTTATATTATACAGCAGCTAACAAAACAAAAAAAAATCCGATTGACTCACTAGACAGATTTTTTTTTTAATTTACAAGAAAAATCACCTGCCTATTTAAAATACGACAGAACTTTCCCTCCAACCCAATATTTTTGTCTTCTGCGAAGTGAGAACTGAATTGATTGAATGAGAAATATATTTTCTAATGAAATTCGAGGAAAATCGTTTAAATAAAGTGCAGCAAAAATGTGTACAATTTAATAGGCCGTACAAGGAAGTTATGTGGTGTCCACATCAGATATTTTATTGACAAAATCCGAGAGAAGATGAAGCTCTGTCCGCTACTCTGGAAATCGCAAAATATTAGATAAAACCTACGCCCCTTTAAATGTTCCTTTTACCCTTAATATTGCATTTTATATTAAATTTCCTAAACAGCTTTTAAACTGGCACATTTTCTTTCGTTGTTTAATACAATAAGGCATAAAATGGGAGAAAAAAGTATACATTTATTTCAAACGGCATGAATAATCAGATTTAATTTAGTAAACAAATTAATTTCTTTTGAGTAATTACGGAGTTTCAAAGATTCTTCTAGTTCAAGTTTCGGCTATTCACTTAATTCAGCATAAAAATAGCATATGTTTCTCATTTTCAAAATGACGGCTATTTTATTTCGCATCGCTCTTTTTCTTTGAAAATTCGGCTCTTCAAAATACAGGTCTAAAAAGTTGTCGTTATTATAGGTTTTAATGGAAAAAATTCAGTAACTCCTGACAGCAAACAAAACAAAACAAATCCTCTCATTGTATCATCGCGTGTCTTCGTGGTATAATTGGAAAGCACCTCTGACTAGCAGAGAGATCGGAAATTCAAGTCCGATGAAGGCTTTGGAGATTTCTTTGGCTTCTTGGCTTCGAAAAATTCTAAAACTGATCCTACAAGTGCCAACCCAACTAAAAGGTGGTGAATGATTTTTCCTTACTACTAGGGCTTGATGATTGGATGCTCTCCTCCAATATAACCTTTAACTGGGAAAGAATGTGAGGATTTTCTCCCTACTCACCGCGTGCCTTCGTAAAGTAACTGGAAAGCATGTTCAACTAGTAACTGGAAGGTTCAGAGTTTGACTCCCAGCAAGGGCACTGCACATTTTCCACATCTCTTACTTCCAAGAAACCTAATGACTCTAAAACCTTAAGAATGCAGGTAAAATTAGTATTTTAAACCCTCGGAATTTTGAAGTTATGATTTCTAATTTCACATAATATGATATTTTACAACAAAACTAATAATTAAAAAAGCTTGATATTTTAAATTGATTCGGATAAGAGCACCCTCATTTGAAATTAAGTATTTAACGCATTATTTAACTTCGTGTTTGCCTACACCTGACAAAATATGCCTAAGTATGATACTTATTCTGTACTAATACTTAGAAAATATATCATTTTAATATATTGTAAGAACCACTTGTCTATCTTCTGATGTGACAGCTGAAGTATGCGTAGAAACCACACAGGAGAAGGGTAAAAATAAACCCTTTATTAACTCTTTAAAACTCACAATGCGTCGATTTGTCGCTAACGCACTTCGTCTTCAGGTACGTCCACACGACTACGCTAGAAACGTAACTGACACAATGACGTAAGAGACGTAACTAACACGTCGCCGGCGAAAAGTTGCCCAAACGAGGACGCGACCGAAGTCTGCGTTTAGCCAATAGAATTATTGAAGAGAAAAAATCATATGACATTCACAGAAGGCTACAAGTTTAAAATGTTTCGTCTTGCTGTTTCGTAGTTTGGTCAGAAGAATATCACACTCGATTCGTTTTATAGTGAAATTTTGTTTATTAAGCAATTTAGCAACTCGTATAGTAAGATTAAACAGTTATTATACGCACAAAACAGTTTATGCAAATTACGGTTTATAAAATTGTTTTGGTTGTTAAGATTTATAAAACTGCAAAAATTTTAAATTAAAAAAAATTATTAAACAGTATTTAAAGAGAATTAAATGACTTGAAACACCATCCACCCTATAATAAAATCCACTTCATATTTTTTAATCTTTTCCCCTTCCCTTAGTTTGCTTATTTATATATGGTATGGAGTACATGTAAAGGAATCTGTGTAATAAGTAAAGTGTTCTCTAATTTGATTATTTTGCATGTATTATTTCATAAATAAATTAGAAGAAAAAAGCTCATTCAATAAAATCTCTGAAGATATGTTGTTTTTAAATATTTTAGCCTGCTGAAACGTTAGCCCAAATGCTCTGAAAATGTGTATGTGCATATAAATGAAAAAAAAAAGTTTGGGAGTAATATAAAATCTGAAAGTCATCAGATTTTTTTCTTTTGTTTTTCTTTTTATTATCTCTTAGTTTTATTTATTTTTGAATTTAGAATAAGATTCAAATTTTGGGCAGTTTATGTAAAATTATGTGGGGAATAAAATATGTAATAAGGTAAAAATAAAAAAAAATAATTTGTACAAGAGATGCATATATATCATTATATAATGGGTAATGGTTCCTATTTATAGTGGCATTTTTAAACTAAATTGAAAATAATAATAATACATAAAATAAAAAATGAAAACAATAATAATAAATAGATAAAACAAGAATAAAATTATTCATGATTAAATATAAGAAACACCTTACAAAATGAGAAAAGCTAACTTTAATTTACAACTGATACGGGTAAAGTTCGAACTCGCAACATTTCCTTTTGCAGTCCAGCTAGCTGACCGCTCAGCTATATGTGACATCAACATCAACAAAAAATAAAATAACAAATAGAAGTCACGGCAAAGATAATTTAATTAATATTCAATAAATGTGTACCGTATGACTTAAGTTGTAACTGTACTCGAAAATTTCAGAAAAAAAAATTAAACTCTATTTTATTGAATACTCTTTTACAGTCAACTGCTTTATTTTAAAAGTTGTTATACTGTTGAAGTTAGTATTAGGTGTATTAATATTGGGATACTTAATAGAGCTTTTTGTTACACATGAAATAACGAACATTTGTAACAGTTAAGGAAAATTTTATAAGGCAGAAAATTTGATTTTGTAGAAACTGTAACTTATTTAGGCTCCTGTTACTTACAGTGTTACATACAGGTGAAGCATATGGATATACTGGTCGGGTGATTGCTTTATAAATATACAGTTTTTCCCCCTTAATGAGAATTTGAAATTTATACCAATCTATACGGTTTGAGAGAACTGAGGATGCTGTAAACAATGCTGATGATTTTATTCCTGTGGACAGTTTCACGATCTCTTTAAACTCAACGCTATGTGGTTCCGACCATTCGATGGCCATACTGAAAAGTGTAAACAAGTTTTTTCCGACTAGAACGCGACAAGAACTCAGCCAGCTATTGGCTGTTCGTTCACGTCGCGGGCGAAAAAGCTGAACACGCGCGAATTCGGTTTTACGTCCTCTACGTGATGCAAATTTACGCCGGCGAAAGAAAAATTACGGCAACTACGTTGCGAGCGTACTCCTGTCGACAGGCCTTTACTCGGAAGGTAACTCAAATAACAAGAAATAAACAAAAAAATCGAAGATATTAACAGTCAGTAGAATTACTCTACAGGGCTCAGATAATCCTGTTTCCTAAAACCGCGTCCAATATCTTACGCCACGTTAACCAGCAATAATACAGAATAGAAGCTCACGCTATAAAAGTACAGTGCTTTCCCAAATTCTTTCTCTAACTTTCTCTTCTAGACCTCGGTATTTAAATCTCTTCTCCTCAAGGTAGAATTTGCATTACTTCACTCGCGCTACCAAATTTAAATATTCTGGCATTGACAATTAGGGAGAATGAATTCTTATAGGAAAGTAAGAATAAAATTAAACTTAACGCTAGTTAAAATAAATATAAATCCCTATAATATATTTTAAAGCATCATGGAAGAAGAGAACATAAAATGAATCTATAAACTACTGCTACAAGCACATACAATTTTCTTAACTTTAAAACAATTCATATATCAAGGTCAGGGTGGCAATATTCAAGCCATCTGCAACAGATGCCGCTGCAAAATGTTGGCTACAGTGGTGGCAGAAGCAAAAATCGTGGTCGACTAATATATGAAAAAATGCCATTTGTTCAGTCGAATCAATTAACAATTACTATAATTTCTTAAAAATTTTTGGCTGCAGTAAATTATAATAATTTGTCCTTCAGGTTGAAAGACGTTGCCTGTTATTTTTTGATGTTTCATTAATTTCAGTTACTTGCTTTGTAAAGCATATTTTAATTTTATAACAGTTATTTTATGTTAATGTATCTTTCCTGTCTCTCCTAGCTTCAAATTACAACTCCCTACCAGAACGAGTTCTTAGAATCGCGTTAAATGCAAGGGAGAAGGAGAATAGTATTTAAGTCAAGTTCAACTGACTTCGACAGAGAGAGTTAGGATCCCTGAATAGCACGCGTTTGCCTTTGGACTATGTCTGTCTAAGTTCTTACTACGCTCGACCTTATTACACGCCTTTTGGTAGTTCGCTGGCTAATTTAATATTACGCACCAACTAGTTTAGAATTGTGTAAGCTTCGGCTAAATCTCTTTAGTTAGTCATTATTTAGCTCTTATTTCTTACATTTTGAGTTTAAAGGCCCAGGTGGAGGCTTTGCTGTGCGCCTTAAGAAAGGGGCCGACTGTTAATCCTATTTTGAGAAAATTACTTGCTAGGGTAATTAACCCTTCTTGGGTTTACGTTTCTGTTCTTCGGCTTAAGCGTTATTCGCTTAGTAGTTCACTAGGTTCGTGACTTAATTTGACAGAATAAAAGTAAGGAACCCTACAGCTTGATAAAAACGTGTCTTAAAATATGCTAACGACCGACGCATTATTAGCTTCTATAAAATCATGCTTTTTAGCATTCAATATAATTTGTTATCAAATACACGACTAATTATTAAGGAGGCATTTCTCGTTCCACAGCTTTAAGTCTGCAGAAGTTCAGAAGAAGCTACAAGTTCAAAAGAATTTCTGAATAATTGCACTCTGTTTTCAAAAATAGCTCCGTTTTGGAGGATTTCTTAATTGACTAAATACTAGCCCCTTGTGAAGCGAGCGGCCTAAAATACTTTTAGATAGTTTAGTTTGTTAATCACTAACCGACTGATTAAATTTGAATTACATATCTTACGCTTTGCCGGAGTGCAACACATTGACGCGCGGAAGATAGAAATATTTTATTTCGAGCAGTGGCAGCACTTTTGAATCATTGAGTTGGTGACTAAATGACAAATACTGTATGCTTTCAAAGTATCAACGCATTGCGTCTAGGTGCTGAGTTTGTTAAATATCATTCCAAATGTTCTAAAAAAATATAAAATAATTAAAAAATAATTCAACATTCTAAAATTCGATTTCGATATACATGTGGAAGACTATGTGTGGGTCTGGGTACTGCCGTTTTTTCTAATGCGAAGAATAAATATAGGGGATTACAGGCGAAAACATCGCGGACGAAAAAGTTGCGGAGAAAACAATGCAAAGGCAAAATATCATCGTAGAAAGCATTGTGGGGAAAACGAAAGCAAGAAGGAAACATCTTAGTTCTAAAACATTCTCATCGGAAATAAAGCGATCCAAAAATTTCGCAGTTTAAAATCATCTTTTTTGATAATGTCCTGGTAAAAAGTAAAGCACCTACAAATCATCGCATGACGATAACGTTGCAGACATGCATTTCCATGTTTTAAAAATTCGCGTATTCACATAATGACTTGTGGGCGTAAGAAGGAATGAGAAATGTTTTTATTTGTATATTTTATATTTTTGAATTAACTATTGAATTTTAGCTGAGGAAAATCAGGAAATTTAAGCATTGAAAGATTGAAAATGAGTATTTTTTTTCCACGATATTTTCAAAGACGATGTTTTTCAACCGCTTTGTTTTCGACGACGGTGTTTTATACCATGATGCTTTAGAAATCCGTGTTTTCTTTTCTCCCACGATGATCTGTACGATGACGTTTTCGTCGCCAATGTATTTGCCACTATGTTTTCGGCAGATACCATATAGGAGAAAATTGCAAGAGTCGTATCACCGCTTATTTCGTACCTTTTAAGTATTAGGCGTAATACCACACCAGTTGCGCTTCTTCCGACAAAATGAGATACCTCCTTGTCAATCATATTGCTTCATATCGTGTTCGTCTCCCTGTAATATTTGGGAGGAAGACCGCAAAGAGAATGTGAAAAATGCAAAGGATAAGTACGCGACTTTTGTGCTAGAGATGACAAGAAAATGAAAAAATATCTTTTTGATGATTGTTGTAATTAATTGTATAAATAAATTAATTGAGAAAAAGAAATTTTTATTATAGTTGTCTAATTTTGAACGTTGTACGAGCTAAGCTGTAGGTGGTACGACTTAGAACACTGGTTGTCTAAGTTGTATTAAGTTCGTTTTCATAAATTTTATTAATTTCATCCAAAAGCGTAAGATTGTATTTAATTTTGTTGTAATAGACATCAGCAATTACAACACAAGATATTAGTGCAACTTATGTTTTCACAGATCCTACGATTTATACGTATTTGGGGGGGGAGGAATACAACATTGACCTAGAGGGCCCTACATTGCATATACCCATACAGATTCTTCCTTATTAAATAGTATAGATAAAAATTAAGAAGACTATTTTGACTGTGGCGTGTTTTCTTATCACAAGGAACCTAAAATAATTCTAAATACTAATTTGCTTGCTCTAATTTGTTTTATGCTTAGTATTTGTACGATTTACTAGAATGCCATCAATAATTTCATGACAACAGTTTAACGAAAACATAATATCAGTACTGTTATTTTCAGATTTTCATCTTCTGTTTAGCTTCTGACGGGCAGTGCATTTCATTATTTTAATTAGTTTGTTTAAATGCATATCAAATTTGCTCGTGTAAATTGCGCTGGAAATGCTTAATAACAGCTTTTGAGATCAATCTGTTTATAACCATAACTTTCCCTGCACGACAAATCACCAACCGATTTTGCTCTCGATTTGTAAATTACCACTTACTGCAACAGCATCTATACAGCAAGCCCGAGGAGTATTTTTACTGCAGCTTTAAATTCTTACTATTAAATAAATAGCAACTGTGTTTATAGCTTTTTGGATAACTTGAATATTGCTTAAAAGTATTGACTTTCATGCCTATCTAGAAGCGAGAACACTCTCTGAAACACCCTGCGACCAATCTAAGTGCCGAAACACGCATGTACGCCTTTCACTAATGGCTGTTCGCTCGCTCGTCGTTGAAATAATATACCAGCCAGAGCATAATCATTTTAGCACCGTTACATGAGGCTTTCCTTGTAATTATACGTCCAGATTTCAAGTAGTTGTTATTCGTTTGGAACAGGAAGCACTTTCGATCCGGTTTACGCCCATGTCCGGATGCTTGCGTGATTCTTACATTTGTCCCCACTCATGTCAAATGAATTCATGAGCGCTGTGTATTCAATCATTAATTTAATGGATCTCTCTCCTTCCTTGGCTCATTATTGTCACTTGGTTGTAGAACGACGTTTATCTATCTCTAGTATTACTTTTTGAATGTTAAATAATATAGCGTGAGTTGAGGGTCAGGAATAAATTGATATCAGTTTAGCATAAAAGGAAGAGCTAAAGAGTTCAAAATATAGTCGTCTTGAAGGGAATCTTGTGAAATATTTATGGAATTTTCCTTCTTAAGTCAAACAAGTACACTGACAGTCAAGCCTTGTATTCTGTCGAAACAGAAGGCCTTAGCCGCATCTTTTGAATTTAAAAGCAGAGAATTATGAAATCGTTCAGCATTTTTCTTGTAAACATTTCCATAAATCCATATTAAAAAACGAGATCAGAGTACAATACAAAAAAGTTAATCACGGTTTCATTTTTAACAAGTATACTCAAAATATATGCAATGAATTCATTAATGTTTTTCAGCGCTTATAGATTTTATTATTGAACTCACCGCTTGCGCGGTCAACTGCCTAAAATAGTTATCATAAAAAAGAAAAAATATATAATGATTTTAATGAGCCCAGCTAGTGTCATTTCACGGGTCCAGCCAATAACTAATAATGATAATAATAATAATAAAGACCTTCGTTTATTGCTTATAAATTGCTCAGTTTATTAACCAGTAGCAAACGAAACAAATTTGAAAAAAAAATTACATGCCTAACGCTTTGCAGAGTGGCAACACACTGGCACGGGGAATATAAAAATATTTTACTTCCAGCAATAGCAACAGATTTATTTTAAATCTCAAAATTCGTTGATCAAATTTAAACGAAGAATATCTTATACTTTGCCGAATGGTAACACATTTCTTTTAAATGGCTAAGTTTTCTGATTGAACTTGAAATATAAATATCTTACGCTTTGCCTAGAAGCAACATATTGTATTTAAATTGCTGAGTTCCTTAATTAGTATTTAAGATAAATGTTAATCTAAAAATGCAATATTTAGCTGTCAATATATTTTGATTACAATAATCAACCAAAACCAATCAGTTACAGTTACCAAACTTTATATTTCAGACAGAAAACAAATATAAATTTGAACTTTTTTCCATTGCGATATTATTATTATTATTGATATTTAAGTTTTGGTAATATTTAATAAGAAAAATTTTAAATTTATTTAAAATACGCATTTCTTGTTAGTTAAAAACTTCTATTTTATTAATATATATGCTATTAAAAAGTCAGCTGTTTTCGCATTATGCATCCGGCCTCATTGCAATTTGAATTTGAGAGCACTTCCTTAAGAACTTTTTGTTATAACATTATTGTATAACATTCACTTGTCATCTCCAGTGTTGAGCCGTTTCAAAAAGGAGCTTTTTTGTTTCCTTTCAACAAAGAATTCCACTTCGAAACTTAAGCAAGCATTTTCTGTTCTGGTAAAATACAGAGTACCCATACATCGTATCAGCTAACTTAGTCAGGCTTCTTCAAAAGATCATGTACTGTACTTTTTGAAATATTTAACTTATCTGATATTCCTGAGCTGTGTAAACTTCTTTTAACAGACCCTTGTTTACAGGGGACGTTTGTATCTTCAAGACTGAAGTTACTGCATTTAAACTTCTGAAATGTGTCATCAGAAATGTTTTCCCCTTCTGTATGTGTCAGCAGAAATGCTATTTATAGCCACTTTGTTCATATGTAGCCCAAATTTTTGCAGCAGTCTGATTAGCATTTTTTTCCCTTTCTGATTTTTTTTTAATTGCGGCACTAGCCATTTTTTGGCTTTCGTCACTACTTAGGCCAAAAGTGGTGGTCATTTCATTATGGAGACATCTAATAGACACCGTTACCTCCTATGATGGAACAGACATTTTACATCCATATCTTCTCCGGGATTCGATCCCAGGCCCTTCGATATGGCAGTCGACTACCGTAACCACTATACCGGCCGTGCATTCATTTCTTAAAATAAAATAAAATAAAATAATATAAATATACTTCTGGGTTCTCTATCCTTAGCTTTATTTAATAGCCATTAGCCTTGCGCCACTACAAGGGCAGCAAGTGGTGGCCATTTCATTTGGAAGCACTAATTGGTGGCCACCATTGCCTTCTATGAACGGCCGGAAAGTTACAACGATGCCATCTCCCGGATTCGAGTCCGGGTCTATCGCTACGGCAGTCAGAGTTACTAACCACTATACCAGCTGGCCGACTCTCCATTGAAGTACTAAACTTGAGCAACATTTATGCTAGAATTACTCAAGTGAACAGTAAAGACCGTATTTAAACATCCCCTCCGATCAAAGTCACCCCTTATCAGTAGTAACAAAATAAATAGAAGATGGATGCTTGAATTTGAAAAGGCCAAAAACTTTCCGGGTACTTTGGTATTATCGCAGCCACCTTGCTAAAAGTCGCCAAATTTTCAGAAGTCGCTAAACTGTGGCAGCCATGCGCATAAGGATTATTCAGGTAAGCATATCGATAATTGTAAGTTTGAATAAGCAACATTGCCATTTTCGTACATGCTGTTTTGGTTGTCTTAGAAGTTCTAAAGGCAAACTGCGACATTTTTGGTCTTCAGCTGAATTTTGAAACATAAGCTTGTGGGATTTGCCTGCAAAAGACGAAAATTCTGTGAAATTTTGGCAGGAGTGCAATGCGTTATCACGAAATGGTAGGACTGTTCAGATTTGCATTCGATGATGCTGTGTTTTGGAGAACAACCTTTTTGGAAATGCAACTTGGAAACCTGTAAAGAACACGTTGGCATTTGAAGCGGTAATTCGTTCGAGAATAGTTGTCTGTCATTTATTACAGCAGTAAGATCTATGTGCTTCTGGAGTAAAGAATTAATGAATGTTAAATTTTGCTTTTCAGAGTTAGAAATGACTGGTAAGACTTTGGTAGACTGGAATAGTTACATTTGGAAAATATGCAGAACAAAGAAGAAACAAAAACCTATTTGTAAATAGTTTTTTGAATTTTTTTCAGGTATAAAATTAAAACTAAATTGGAATATGTATACATGTATGATATGGAATAAATAACTTCCTTCGATTTGAAATTACCATTCTTTGTCTTCTTCAAACAATCACCAAATTGCGTCAAGGTGGTTGCGATAATACTAAGTGTACCACTTTCTGATGATCCAGGGCATTAATGACCTGACTACTGATATCCAATTTATTGAATGTACTTGGGAAAATAAGCATGTATGAAACAATTATATAAAATGTAACTCCTTCATCGATCCCATATATTCAGTCTATTTCATATGTAAATCAGCTTCAGTTACGCATGCGTAGTTGCACACAGTATTGTACAGTCAGTGGGCAAACCGAACCATATATGTATTCGCAGAAAATGCTAATTATGATTGCAAAATGTTAAAAGGATTTCAAAATCTTCTTGTTAAAACTGTAAAAATATCTCGCATCCTTCTATGCGTTTTAATACCCTTCAAAAAGAATGATATTTACGTTGTTTAAAAAGGATCAGGACGTCTGTGTTTTCTTCCATTTTAAGACGAACCATTCTAAAGCTTCAAAAACAAGGGAAATTGTTTGACGTGATCACGATGCATTTTATTAAACTTCGTGTGAACATGATAATTGGGCATCCAGATTTTAAAGAAGAAAAACCATTAGCGATTGTATACGTTAACTTAATGACACACCTTAAAGGATATGGTTTAAAATGAATCCAAAAATGACTGTTATAAAATCCATTAACTGATACCCCGAGGAAGATTTCCTCATGCAAAACTTGTGCTTCAGTTTTGCTGCCAGATGTCCCGTACGAATTCTTTTTAGAATTTACGATGCTGCGTTTCCGACACGTTGCAAACTACAGTTCTTCGACAGGTATTCGAAAGTTTAATATTTTACATTGCCTGTTTGTTGGCAGATAACAGAAAGTTAGAATAATGCTAATAGTTTATGACTGTTCTTCTGCGTCAGCGAGGTTTGAAGATATGATTGGTGACAGAACATGTTTTGCAAGAAATTAGTGGGTAAGTGATATTTATTTATCGTCTGTTTTTTCTTGTCCTAAGTTCAAAATTTGATCAAGTTATAATATATGAAAACGAGGTTCTAATTGTTATTTATTTTTAATTCTATAAAGAATGATTATAATTGCTTTATTACAATATTATATTGCATTCTAAAATGAGTTAGCATAACACATTCAACAAATTACGAGGTAATTTTGTTAACATAAAACAGAAGCTAAAATATACGTAATTACAATCCGCAGCAAAATGCCAAACGATAATAAAAAACGAAATAATCGATGAATAATCTGATTGAAGATGTTTCCATTAAAAGCATTTCAAATACTATTACAATTTTTTTTGGGTTATTTTATTTTGAACTACCGTAATAACTGGTTCTACAAATATTCACATTAAAAGCCTTTCAGATGCTACTTTAGATCTTGTTTTTGTTGTTTCGAACTCCTGCAATAATTGTGACTTTGATGATCTGTCAAATGACGATCTTGAACGAAAGCTACGAAAATTCGTAAGTGTATATCTTTATTAGATCGTTGAAATTTTGTATTTTTCTTACTAATGGTTATGAAGGGAGATGCAAATTTCAAGTGTCGTATTATTATCAATAAATTTAATGCTAATTATTTAATTGTTTCTTATTTCTTACATATTTATGCCCGTATACTGCGCAAAAAAAACGTGGGACAGTTCTACATCTCCCGTTCTACTGAGCCTAAATTCAACTTGCGTTTTTCATGTCTGGAAAGCGCGACTTATGATATATATTAGATTTATATGTAGCATTGTTCTAACATATGTATTTTAAAACAAAATCGAACTTTTTCTGAAATAACATACGAATTTTTTTCCATATTCCGTTTCTACGACTCAAATTATGCGAAAGTGCCAATTTTTCTAAAAATCGCATGAGTAGTTTTAAAAAAATTAGCTCTCAAAACTTTGGCTTCTCCATGTTAATTAAATTTGGTATATATTTATTAATATCTCTTTTTTATTGAACTTAATTGCTTCTTCCTTTCACATTTCGAAATTTAGGTTCATTCCAAATAAAATTCGCCCATTTTTCTTTATATTTTCTTTATATTTTATATATTATTATTTTTAAAATTTGCATTTTTATATACTTTTTGTAAATTTTTCGAAAATATTTTTGTATTGTAACCTATAAAATTCTTAACGTCATCTTAAAGTAGATGCATTTCTAGGCACACCTGCAAAAAATTAGAGTTTTTATTCAAAATTTTATAAGATATACATTAATTTATATTTGAAATTTGACATATTTGTAATAAGCGATAATAACTCCAAATGTGGTTTACGCACTTTGTTAAAATTATTTGAAAGTATGAGCGATGATTTTATTTCCGCTCGTGTTCAATAAAAAAAGGGAAATGAAAAAGGTTACTATAAATTAAGAAGTTCGTTAAGTGAATTAGTTTTGGCGCAAACTGAAAAAAATGTGCCAAGATAAATTTTTAAGTTTCTGCATAAAGTTCTGACCAAAAATTACAAAATTTAATATCTAAGAATAATTTCAGTCGTAGAATCGAAATATGGAAAAAAATTGGTATCATTTTATAGAAAGTCCGATTTTGTGTCAAAATATCTATAAATCTAATACATATCTTAAATCGCGCTTTCGAGATACGAAAAACGCAAGCTGAATTTCGTCAATCGGCCAAATAGAACGGGAGATATAGAATCATGCCATTTTTTTATTCCCCGCAGTGTGCATTTACTATTTATACCTACGTAAATATATAATAACAGATGTAAACGTATACCATTGTATATATTATTTTTTATCAACTGAATATTTTTCTTATCGAACTATGATGTTATATAAATCCTTATATTATATCAAAGGCGTCAATTTTTATAAAACATTAGTTTTTTTTTCGTATGTAAAGTTCTACTAATTCGGATATGTCATTTTCAAAGTAAATATTTTGCAAAACGTAAATTTATCACAAGAAGCTCCATATTTTAAACCCATTAATTCTTTGATTATTATAGACCGTCAATGTATACATAGCGAGAGTCACCAGATCGATGGTAAATGATAAGATAGGTATTCATCTCAGCATTTGGTCATTGTTTTCTTCTAGGCTAAATGTCTGGTTCATCTATTAAATCTTGTTTGCAAAATATTGAATTTCAAATAGCTTAGTTTACAGTTCAGTATTTTCTGAATGCTAATTTGATGGAAATTTTTCTTAAGCAATCAAGGCGTCATATTTATAGTTCTTCACATAATTCATAATCACATATAACTTCATAATCCGTGCCTGAATCCATTAACTTGGTTTTTCGGTTATTGCAAAAGTTCATACTTTAGATTAAAACTTTGATTTAAGAATCTTCTGAAAAATAACAACGAAACAAACAGTAATCTGAATTTTTCTTTTTTTCCCCAATGAATTAGCGATAGATGGTGCGAAAGCCGAATTCCTCTGGTGTAAAACATAGTTTAATTATTAGATGTGAAGCGTGCTGGAATGACATTCAGCGAGATGAAAAAAGAGTGGACTATTTACAAGCGATTGAAAAACTTCAACC
>KK120725.1:258690-279874 GCA_000611955.2 Stegodyphus mimosarum | reverse complement strand
AAAAGGTAAGTTTTTTTGCATGAATCGCTTGAAAAGAATTTCATGTTTTTATAATAAGGTATTTTTAATTCTTTGTCCTTATTCTATTTTCTCAATGACTTTAAAAACAGCTAAAAAGTTCCATGCATTTTCAAATAATTAAAGTTATTTTTGAATAACTTAAAATATGCGCATTTTACTTGGAGTTCTACGTAATATTTGTAATGCTAATTATTTATCTGCGGTTTTTGTTATACAATGTAAAATGCTGGACTTAATGTAGAGTATCCAAAATTTGCATGAAAATTCAATACACAACAAAATTACAATACACAACAATAAACAGCAAAATTTTTCAGTATTTTGCTTATCGCTCAAAGATGTACAACAAAATAAACAAGTAAGATGAAAACACTTTTAATTCTCAGCAGTTTTAGCAGCGCACTAAAACATAACACGATTCAAAATTTCTTGGTTATTTGAAAATATATTACGGTCAAATAACACAAATAACACAATAATACACAATAACACAAATAACACAATTTTTTTACTTCCTTGTACGAAGTAAAAAGGAAGTATTGTAATCGCGAAAAATTTCGGGTATCATATTTCAACGAAAATATCCATTTTGACGGCTATCGAATGCAATTTAACGATGTTTTTACCTGATATCGTAAAGCAAGGACAAATAAAAGACTCTTTTTCCCCCAAAAAATATAAAACTGATTTAAAATGGATTCTGAAGAGATTTTTTCATGGCGTCTGTGTGTACGTACGTATGTGTATCTTTCAAAAGCGACTAGCCTCAGAATGTTGAAGTTTTGTATATAGGACTGCTATAACATGTAGATGTGCACCTCCTATTTTGGCTGCAATCGGCCGCACCAAAAATATGCAAATATATATATATATATATGTATACAGTGGGATATATATATATATAAATCTCACTGTGTTACTCGGCTGAGTGAGCTCAGTTTTTTATTCTTATATGTTAGTAAATTAAGCATTTTTTTCTTTTAAAAATGATTGAAGTATGTTGTTCTTATCTTCCGGTTAAGGTTTTTATGCCTTTAGTAAATCTGCATGCAATATTTATAGAATTATCAACAATTTAAAAGTTGTTTAACCCATATTTCCTCATCGTTCTAAAAATAGGACAGCACACATAAATCGTCTTTGTATAAAACCTTTGAAATAATTTAATTCAAATTAAAGGGGATTTATTATTTAAGACTCATTTAACTATATATCTGTCTTTATCGTAAGTTAGAATTAATTTAGATATTTTTATTAATTTTTTAAAATGGGGATTTTTGCAAATTTTGTTGTCTACGTATTTGTTGTTAATTTTGCTGTCTGTATTTTTCAAGGTACAAGTTTATTAAAATTTTGAGCTCCAAGAGAAACATACATATAAATTTACTGAGATAATATTCCATACTTTTATACCAGTAAAAAAAATTATCAAAACATTTTACCTAAAAGATAAATTTTCCTTGCATTTTTAATTGTACTAAAAATAAGACGACGGTAAGATCCACTACTACCAAATCCCCATCAGTTTGTAATGAAGATATCCTTTCTTTCTCTGTTACGTTCCAAACATTGCTATTATACAACTAACCTAGGCAACTTAGCCTAGCTGGTAGGTGCACATCACGAAACAGACAGGTGTGTGAAATGTAGGGGAGAGGGTTGAGTAAATGTTTCGAACATTGACTCGTTAAGTTCTGAAACTTATCGAAATAGACGAAATTTCTCTCTTTTTCGCATGTTGAATTTGGAAAAGAATAAAAGTTCAAAAACACAAAAGAAGAAACCAACTAAGAAAATCATGAATGAGCTATTATCTCATATATTATCATATATTATCATGAATCATTATATATTATCATGAATGAGTTATTGTCCAGAATTTTCTGTCAATAATTACAAACCCTGAGATACATAAGATTTATATGGATAATTTCTTTACTTCTCATGAATTATTATTCGTTCTTGCAAATAAAACCTTCTTTCCTACAGGTACTGTTAGAGAACACGGAATGTCTAAATGACCATTTATAGCTTTTAAAATAATGTCAAAAATGGAAAAGGGCTTTTCAGGTAGCGGTTTTGATTCAAAAAACAAAGTTACAGTAATTTGTTGGAATGATAGTTGCATTGTTTCAGTAATGTCCAATTTCAAAGAAACAAAAACTGTATCGACCGTAGAAAGAAGAGTAAAAGTGGCAGAAAACGGGTAAAGATACCAATGTGCAATGCATCCTACAATAAATATAAAAACGGAGTTGATTTATTTGATAATCATGCAGCAGCTAATGTTACTTCAATTCAAGGAAAGAAAGGGTACTGGTCTTCGTTTGTTAATGCGTTTAAAACAGCATTTGTCGCTTCATGGAAGCTCAGTCGGTTATTTAATGATGACAGTTAACAGTTGACTAATTGGGACTTTTTGTTCCAAGAAAACCATCTTTCAGAAAACTGAGTGTTCAACAGGTGAATGAAGATTTTCTAAAGCTCCAAAATGAATATATTATTACGAAACATCCATAAAATAGACAAAGAAGGTGCCAGCTAAAACCCTGCACAGCAAAACAATAACTATCTGTAAACAATGTAATGTTGGACTATGCTTAAGACGCTTTCTCCCATTCCACCTATGTAAAAATGATTAGCACTGGATTATACCATTGTCCTATTTTTAGGACAGGCTGTATTAATCAAACTAATAAATATTTGGCAAGTTTTTTGATTTTATATGTATACATAGACTTACAGAAGCACATTTTTAAGAATTTATAAACAAAATATTAATTTTTTCAATGCTTGGCATGATATGGGTTAAATGCGGCTAAGCCTAATCATTTTTAGCACAGCAACCCTATTTGTTTACATTTGAAATTTAACAGAATAGTGGATTTGTTGCCAATCTAGAGAAGCTAAGCTTCGAAACAACAAAGATAATGTCTTCTTTTATTATTGCGAATTAAATCATGCTTAAATTTTGGAATTTTTTCTATGAAATAAGTATTTAAGATTTGCTTCGTAATTTTTAATATAGATATTTTGAGTTTTTATGTATTTTTGCCTTTTTGCGAAGTGAGAACTGAATTAATTGAAGGAGAAATATTAAATCGTCTGTGAAAAACTGCTTGTTTTTGTTTGTTTGTTTAATTTCTTTTATAAATCTTTTTTAGATTTATCATAGTATTTGAACAGAACATGTGCCAACGATTAGATAATTCTCAGATGATATACATAAAATGAATGAGATGTAACGCTGTTAAGTGAACCTAGCACCAGAGTGTCGCTATGGTAAACAAATATGGTGAATTTTAAAGAGTGCATTTATTCTATTGTGGTTTATGCATTATCGACGAAGTAGATTTAATTCAATCCAATAAGTTTAAATGAAATGCAAAATGCGTATAATTTAATATTCCGTACAAGGAAGTCATGTGGTGCCCACATCAGATTTTTTTATTCTACCATGCGTTAGGATTTTCACGTACAAACTATTATATCTTCATAATGTATTCGGAATATCGCTCTAATGTCTTAATAGTAAGAAAATGTTTTGAGTTTTAGTTTCTTGAGATTACGGCAAAGCACACTAGGGTATATGTCTAAGAGAAGGGACGCCTTCGTGGAGGACTTTTTAAGGGAAACTGGCTCGTGTATACATTACAAATGGGGAAAACCATAAAAACGCCCAAGCATCCATTCCAGCCAGTTCGCCTGGAATCGAAACAAAGTTGGAAGTATCAGTGTTCAGCGACTTAACTGCTCGGCCGGTGGTGGGATTAATGAGCTCAGCTTTATTAATTGACATCTCGGCTTTATTAACTATTTCAGTAGCTACAGCTTAATTTTCTTAAAAATGAAGTACGTTACAAACGATTTTTATGCATTTAACACAGAAATTAAGCAATAAGAAGTTCAAAAATTTAACCTACTCATTAAACAATTTCGCATTAGAATATGCATACAAGGAAAGGAAGAACACCTTGAACAGACGCAAAAAAAGGAGGGGGGGCGAAATTCTGTATCTCCGGTTTAACTGCGCCGATTCACTAATTTTAACTTGCGTTTTTTATGTCTCGAAAGTGCAGCTTAGGATAATTAGGTTTATAAATAACCAA
This sequence comes from Stegodyphus mimosarum, assembly GCA_000611955.2. Lineage (NCBI taxonomy): Eukaryota > Metazoa > Arthropoda > Arachnida > Araneae > Eresidae > Stegodyphus > Stegodyphus mimosarum. Next base: position 275,744 of record KK120725.1, on the reverse strand, counting down.
ACAAGAAAATTGTTTTAATATAGGTATTCTGACAAAAAATCGGACTTTTTTTGAAATGACGTTCCAATTTTTTTCCATATTTTGATTTTGCTACTCAAATTACGGCCAAATATATAATTTTGCAAAATATTGTGGGAAACGAACCGAGACTCGGCGCCCTTTTCACTTCCTTGTACGAAGTAAAGGCTTTAGGAACTATATTATTAACTAACTATTTATTAACTAACTTTATTAACTAAGTACTGTTATCACATAAAATTCCGGGTATAATATTTGAACGAAAATATCCATTTTGACCGCTGTCAAATGCAGTTTAAAGATGTTTTGGGGTGACATCTGTATGTGAAGACAGAATGAATGGATTCAGAAAGTGACGTCTATACGTACGTATGTACTCGCATAATTCAAAAACGAGTAGCACTTAAGATGAAGTATTTCTCCCTGTGTTAAGCTCTATAGATAGTTTTTAAATCGAAAAATTTCCTAAGATTCTGGGTTATAAGATTTAACAATCATTCTGGGTTATAAGATTTAAGAAAAATCAGACTGTTTATTCAGAATAATTGTATTTGTTTCAAGCTTTCTGAATCAAAATACTTACGAAGAGCTTGATATTGATGGCTGCAGAACCATTGGGAAAAGATCAGAGTTATGATATTTTTTAATAAAAATGTGTAAGTGAAAAGTGTTATGGGAAAAGTATTCTGTTCTAATTTAACAATGTTGATAAAAGCTGTATTGTGCCTCCTTCGTTCATCGACCGTAACAAAAAAGCTATATTCAACAGTGGTAATTAATTAGAATAAAATACAGATGTTTTTTCTAAATAAGCCTCTTTTGACAGAATAAAAATTAAAATATTATCAGCTGCGCATTTTATTATTTCTAGTGAGTTAATTAATTTAGCAAAACACTGCTAAAAGTAATGAATAAATAAATACTTCTGCATAAAAATATTTAGCATTTTCAGTAAATAATAATGCAATATTGCTTCATCTTAAACACTAAAATCAGATTAAAAATTACGAATTAAATTAATGCACTGTTACAGGTAAATTCCTGCTATAATGCGAGTAATTTAAATTTCTTAACTTGGATTTATAGATTATAATGAGGTGACGTTTGACCAGTGTGCCCACTTTTAGTATTTTCGTACTATATCTTATCTTTCTCAAAAACTTTTAGAATTCAGGTAAATTTGTAAACAAATCTAGAACTTTTTCCTTTGGAATTATGATAATATTAATGGCAACAACAAGTTAAATATAATTTAACTTTTATTTCACATTTGTCACATTCATCATTATAAGCATAATTTCAACGTTTTTTTCCTAAATATAATTCTTTGTTTGGCATATTCATAATTCATATTTCGGGCTGAGAAATTAATATACGTAATAATTTAAGAGCATAGATAATCTTGCTCTCGCTCTTTCGTATTTTTGACGAATGTTTAAGTTTTCAACTACGAGCGTTCGATGTCCTCATTTTCGAGGCGCCGTCCAGCCAATTATAATTCCTTTTTTGGGGGGGCTTTTGACGAATAAGATGAAACTTTGACTCTTCCTCAGGCCGTTTGAGCTCTAAATTTCATATCGTGTTTCGATTAATTTTGAAACTTATTACGTTTTATTATTATCTGAATTTTTCTCTTTAAGATGGATATTCTAACAGAAAATATATCTGGTAAAATAAATGAGTTGCCAAAAATGTTTTTCAAAACAACTTCTCTCTAAACTTTTTAACTGATTTATTACAATTTTTTGGTAATAAATCAGTTAAACGAGCTGCTAAAAAGGAAAATTTCAATTATCAGTTACAATAAATCATTACAGAAACAAGTGATTCATATTAAAAAGAAAATGGCGCTAGTTTTTCAGGTTTATGTTTGCAGATTTGCAGAGTTCTAAAAGGATTTTTTTTAAAAAATTATACAAGCAGAAATTCAAAGAAGTTGTTTTGGAAGATCCGATTCTTAAATCCTGCGTCAATCTCAGGGAAGTGAAGGGCATACTACTGACTGTAAATTTTGTGATAATAGCATTAATGGTAGCAAAAGTCCACAGACAAAACTCATACAAAACACTCCGAAACAAAAGGGTATAATGTGGAATCCGAAAGAACATCAGTGATAATGTCACTGTTTAAATCCATATTGAAATATGTACAAATCAAAGAAGGAGAAATTAAGATTTGGTGTATATTTGCAGAACAAGATCTTATCTCGTGGATAGTCTTGCAACTTTATTGAAAACAACTGTTCCTAATAATGAAACGCTAAAAAATACAGTGGGGATATACAAAGCGTTATTCTTTTAATAAAAAATGTCGATTCACTTAAAAAAATAATAAATGTGTAAATAAAAATATTTTTTAATTATTTAAGTTAATATTTTTCTGAACTAAAGAGATAATATCTGCTTTTCAGAATTTCATACCTAATTTAGGTTATTTAGTTATCTTTATTTTATTACTTTTCTAATTTTTTTTTACTTATTATTATTTTTTTTTTGTATTTTTTTCTCTCTTCGCAACGCTATTATACATTTGTTTATTTATTTTGTTAGGGCTATAACTTACTTGTCTAATCCTCGCTGTACAGTTTGTGAAATACGAGGAGTTAAAATTAGAGTTAACAAACAAAACAAAAAAAAAAGCTCTCAGATTTTATATTACATCCAAATGGACGTTTTCTTCAGGTACGTATACATACACGTTTTGAGAGCACCTGGGCTAACGCCCATTTCGACTAAAACGCATATCTTTAGAATTTAAGACAGACAGCCTCGCTAAAGATCAAAATATTTTATTCCTCACAATATGTTGCCAGTGCTCGCTTTGAAATCGTTGAGTTTCTTAATCAAAAATTCGTTAAGGATTAAAAAATATGAAATCGATAATAAAACAAATTCGAAGGTCAAGTTTCGGCCTTCCAGGTGCTCATATTCGGGTGGAAGACTACGTTCTTCGAAATTCGATGGCTCTAAGTACAGTTGAATTTTCCCAATGCGAGAAACATACATATCTTCATTACTTACTTTCTTTAAATATAATACAGGATAGTAATATTTGGCGGCAACAACTTGACATAAAATGTCGTTTTGGCACCAATAGCCTCTTTAGGCTAACGTCCATTTCGGCTAAAAGAAAAAAAAAATCTGAAAGCTTTAATATTTTAAATTACGCCCAAAGGGGCGTTTTTTAACATTTTCTGTGCTACCTTTATTTATTAAATATCATGTTCTTCACACTTAAACCATAAAATTCAGATCAACAGCTATATTGCAAAATAACTTTAAAATCTTTAGAATTTCTGAAACACAGTCTCGCGCACTGGAGATCAAAACATTTTTTTTTTTCGTACAGTGTTCCCATTACTCTCTTTGAAATCGTTGAGTTTCTTAATAAAAAATTTGTTAAAGTTTTACAAAATAGGAAATCGATAATAAAGTAAATTCCAAATTCCAAATTTGGGTTTCCAGATTCCCATATTCGGAGGAGGATTACGTTATTCAAAATTGGGTGGCTATATATACCGTTGTTTTATCACAATACCAGAAACGTATATACACTTATGCAGATTCTTCATTTTTTAATTTCTTTAAATATAACACCTGGCGATAGTATTTGGTGGCAACAGTTTGAAATGTGAATCAACGCGAAATGCGAAAACGGAATTAATAGTCCTTCTGGCCAAATTCCTCCTTTGGACTAATTAACTAACATTACAGCAAATAATCCTCTAGCTTTTGTGATTAGTTACTAAATAGTCCATAGAAACCTGTACATGATTCATTTTTAAATATCGTCAATAGTAATTCGAGCTGGTTTGAAGGTCTTACATAATTAATAAACCATTTGAAACTGTCTTTTAGAAACCTGTTGGGCTCTGCTGCTGATTACAATGGAACATCATTTTGCAATTAAGGTCCACCGTAAATCGTGATAATGCGGAGCCGGAGTGTCTTGAGAATTCCCTTTTGGCTCCCAGTAGGAAACTTATTGTTCTTTCTCGGTCTTCCAGCTGAATAACTCTGAAATGATTAGAAGGTTTAAAATAAGTCTTTTATTAAAATTTCAACTTAGCATCTACACAGCTCGTCTATTAGGCTGCGTTCAGACGGCGACATAAATGTCACAGAAGCATAATCACAAGGAATAAAATGAGGGAATTCCGTTCACACCTGCGACGCAGGGTCTAAGCCGCACCCACTTAGAGAAGCTAAATTTGTGTAAACGTGGATGTGTCTACAGCTTTCTCGGTCTGTTTTCCCATTCAGACTTCGCGCGTTTGCTCTTGTAAGTCGACGCTTATCCCAAGTCGGCATAAAGTTGAAAACGTCGAACTTTATGCCAAGAACCCTAAACCAGATTTTGTGACGTAGTACAGAGTGGTTGCCTGGCAACGCAGTGCTGCTTAAAGCACTTATGTCCTTTATACCGTCGTCTAAACGCAGCTTTACAAACTAAGTCATCCACAGAAACAAACATGAAGTAAAACTTAAATAGTTAAAGTATGTAATTGAAATGGCAAGGTTCTATTATAAGCTTTGGCTCGTGCCCTCTAAAATTGCCAATAAACAAGGCTAATAAAGGTCTAAAACGATTTCACTAACTCTAAGAACTATGAAAAAAATAGTACGAAGGTCAATGGTCGCTGTCCTTAATTTCCTTAATTTAATTCTTTCCTTAATTTAATATTCCTTAATTTCAAAAACTCCGTTTTTATGTCCGTTAACTAATTTGCATCCTAGAATGAGCCGACGAATGTAGAAGTGACAATAAAGATAAAAATAATAAGTATTGAGTAAATAAACATAAAATCTCATAATTAAGTGAACATTTATATTATAAAAGTGAAGCAACAACATGTGTTAGATGTAGATTTTTAGCACGGAAATTCTATCGATTTCGAGGGCGAACGAAGTCCATCTTCATTAGGAGCAAAGAAATCTGCAACAATTCTATGCTAAAAATCTACGCCTAGCACAGGTTTATTGCTTTACTTTTATGATTTATTTGAAGCGTGTTTCTCTTTTGTCTTGAACATTTATATGTCACTAGGAGTATATTTCCTAATTTTAATTTATGCGCAGATTAAAAATGTTAGAAACTACCTAAATTGGAAAACTACCTATTTCAAAGAAAGTACTGTAATCCCGAAACATTTCCAGTAACATATTTCAACGAAAATATCCATTTTGACCGCTATCGAATGCAATTTAACGATGTTTTTGAGTGATATCTGTACGTAAGAACAGAATAAAGGCTTCTTTTTCTCCAAACGAATTATAAAACTGATTTAAAATGGATTCAGAACAGTTTTTTGGGGGGGGGATGTCTGTACGTACGTACGTATGTATGTATCTTGCATAATTCAAACACGAGTAGCCTCAGAACGTTGAAATTTTTTTTATAGAGGACTGCTGTTTCATGCAGCTGTGCACTTTTCTTTTTGGTGGCAATCGGCCGCCCCAAAAGTATATAAATATATGTATATGTATTCTTACTCTTTCTGGCTATAGCATTACTAACCTGATTCAAGACTGAGAAGTCATAGATGAAGAAAGCATTTCAGATCACAAATACACTCATGGACAAAAAAATTAGCGCACCAAGAAGGAGTCGTCAAAATGAAACGAAATTTTACATACGTAATGGCTACTTTGATATAAGTAAATGATAAGGAAATCAAGAAAAAGGATAATTTATTTCAGAGAAAAAGGCAAAAGAACGGAGGAGTTATACTCCGTTGGACCCCCTCTAGCGCGAATGCACGATGCGATACGATCGGGCATTGAGTCATACAAGTTCTGTATGATGTCTTGAGACATTTCGTTCCATATTTACTGTAACCTTGCCTCTAGTTCGTTCAAACTCGTGGGATGCCCAACTCGTCGTCCCAAATGATCCCAGATATGCTTCATTGGAGACAAATCTGGGGATCGGGCAGGCCAAGGAAGGGTAGTAACAGTGCGGAGACAATCTTCTGACACCCTTGCCGTATGAGGCCGAGCATTGTCTTGTTGAAAAATGGCTCCTGGGAGCCCTTGCATGAGTGGCAACACATGTGGCTGCAGGATTTCATGAACATATCGCTGGGCTGTCATGGTGCCACGGAACAATACTAGGGGTGACCTTGGCAATGGCATCCCATACCATCACACCAGCTGTGGGAGCGATGTGTCGTTGTACAGCAAAGTCAGGATTGAGACGTTCACCACGGGCTCTCTACACACGAACACGATTGTCATCACTGCCGAGATTGAATCTGGATTCGTCGCTAAAGACGACCTGGTTCCATTCCGCTGCAGTTCAGTTTCCTCGTGCTCGACACCACTGAAAACGAAGGCGTCGATGGGTGGGCATCAAGGACAGGACACGTAATGGGTGCCGCGATACCAATTGTCCTTCCGCCAGGCGCCTTCGTATGGTTCGAAAAGACACAGGGGCCCCTAGTGAAGGTGCTACCTGTGCCTGGATGGCGGCCGATGAAGCAGTTGGCTGTACGCGTGCATTTCTTACGATGTGACGGTCTTCTCCACGACTGGTCTGTCGAGGGCGTCCTGAGCCTGGTCTTCGTGTACATGACATCTCTCGGGTCCACTGGTCCCAACACCTCCTCACAACACAATCAGAGCGGCATAATTGACGAGCTACTCGCCTAGCTGACCACCCAGCTTCCATCATCCCGATGATTCTCCCCTTTTCAAACTGCGACAACTGCTCATATTGTCTTCAAACACGGCGTAATAGCATGTCTACCTCAGCTCTTCCTTTGTAAATGATTCAGCACACTCAAACAAGCTTTGGTTACCTGTTTTATATTCCACAGAGTACGACGTTTAACGCCCTCTACCGGCTATACGTAATGCGCAATCACGCTGCATTTCTAATCATTTGCATATCTCCCCGACATGTACCTTCATTGCAAGTTTCGTTACGATCCCGCAATTATTTCTTGGTGCGCTAATTTTTTTGTCCATGAGTGTATATACTCACTCTGTTACTCGCCTCCGGGAGCTCAGTTTTTTTTGTTCTTGTATGTCGGTAAACTGTGCATTTTTTTTCTTTAAAAATGTTTGAATTATGTTATTATCTTCCGATTAAGGTTTAACACCTTTAGTTAATTTGCATGTTCAGTTGTAGAATTATGATCAATTTAAATGTTGTGTAAGTGCGACTAAACCTAATTTGTTTACAATAGCAGCTATATTTGTTTACATTGAAACTTAGCAGGATAGTGGATTTGTTGGCAATCTAGAGAAGCTAAGCTTCGAGACAACAAAGTGACATCTTCTTTTACTATTGCAAATTAAATCATGCTTAATCCATTCTGGAATTAGCCTTTAAGCTATTAAATTATCCCATATATTAACTCAGCATAGTGTACACAACAAATTAAGCCAGTTTCTACGTCTTCAGTGTCTTTTTGTCGAGTAAGACCAAACGTAAACTTTCAGTTTTGTGCACCGAAAATCTGCTTTTTTGCCCGCTGGCCGAAATTCTTGTTTTTGCTTAGAAACTCTAATTCTAATTGCAAAAATTGTTTTTTTAACTGTTTTAGCACTATTTGGTATTTTACGCTTTTTTGTACTTTACAATTTTTAATGAAGATGTTTTGAGCTTTTATTGTATTTTTGCTTTGCTTCGAATTGAGAACTGAATTAATTGAATGAGAAATATATATCAAACGAAATTCGAGGAAATAAATTTAAATGAAATGCAGGAAAAAATGCGTATAATTTAATATTCCGTAGAAGGAAGTCATGTGGTGTACACATCAGATTTTTTCATAGGAATTTATTCGCGGCTGGAAAGAAAAAAAAAATATCTATTTTATAAATGCTTCATTATCTGCGGATGTAAGCTTTTGAGATTAGAACAAAATATTTTAGAATTGCATTCATTTATTATTTAAAACATTTATCAATTTTTATCAAGTCGTTGGAATGAATTAATTCATTTCACGTAGCAGACAGCTATGATGACGTCAGCTGCTTTACAGATCAATTTGTTTTCTTAGAGAACTATTTCGTAATTCAGAAGCACGTAGATGTAACAGTAGCGTACCATAAAAATAGTAATTATCTAACAGTATGTTAATATTTAACATTACTAACCGATTATATTATTTATCATGCAAAAATGTGCTATAAATGGATCCAAATATCCTCAGAATTACATCTAATCACATGTATCATTTAGGAATCAAATCATGGCATATTTTCTATAACTGTAACTGAAATGTGCTAGATACGTATAAGAATACATATCCCTCCATTAAATAACTTCTACAAGTTAGCCTATAATTTATCACAGGACATCCGTGCATCGCATGGTTAAATTATTTTCTCCGTGAAACATTTTCCATCTTATGTACAGAACAATGTCTTTTTAGGCAATGATTTATATTTATGAGTAATTTAGCGACATATAAACATTATTTGTTCTTTTTGCATCACGAAGCGAGATTTTGATGGGCTAAACCACAACAGCGTTAATAACATTCTTTTGCACTTGTTTGCTTAAAGTGATGTGTGACTTGAAGAAAGCAGTAATTATGTTTTCAACGGCAATGTAGCTCAGATTTATCTTCAAATAATTGCCATTTTGACACTTTTAGTGTTCACTTAACTGTCGCTTTACGAATTAGAAAGTGTAATGTTGTCACGAGAAGATGTAATTTTTTTATTCAAGTACGTAATAAAATTACACTCAGTAAAGGAACATGAATATAAAGTACAACTTATGCCGCTACAATGTCGAAACAAAATATCACTGATCGAGAGGTGCCAAATGTATTCCATCTGCTGCCGGTTGTAATTATCACCTCTGAATAATAGGCCTCTCTTCGTGAATTTTTATTGCGGTTTTGCTATATCGATCATATCGAAAACAGAATTATTGCTTCAAAATCGTGTTACAGAGAGCATTGTTAATAAATGGTCATCAAGCACGCCAGCTTTTAAGTGACCTGGAACTTTAATTATGATACTGCGTGTAGTAGTCTGACGCCATTACAACGAGTTCAAAGCTAAGCATGTTTTAAGGAATTTACAATCAGGATTTAAAGATTTTCAGATTTAGTATGTACATTTTTAAGACGCGCCGGAAACTTAAAATCTACATAACTTCCTATCTGAATAGGATTTACTTAATCTAAACCGTAGCCCATATTGATAAGCTAGATTTCAGTATAGCTTATATCCAAAAAACCCGCATTTGAGGCATCTAGGTTTCAGGGATCCTAAAATAATCCTATAATTACCCCAAGGGAGCATTAATCCAGAAGGGTTACTAGTTCCAAAAAGGGATTTTGCGTTTAATCACTATAAAAGTCTGAATCACATTTCAAATTATTGCCACCAAATATTATCGCCCTGTACTATAATTGAAAAATTAAATAATGAAGAATTTGCATGAATGTATGCATGTTCTTTGCATCTGAAAACAACGGTACCTACAACCATCAGATTTTGAGTAACATAGGCCTCCACATGAATAAGAACACCACACCTGGAACTCCGAAGTTTGAATTTCGAATTTCTTTTATTGTGCATTTCCCAATTTTTAAAACAAAAATTTGGTTAAGAAACACAGGGATTTCAAAGCGGGCAGTGACAAACACTGTACAGAAGAAACTTTTTTATCTCCTGCGTGTGAGACTGTCTATCAGAAATTGTAAAGATAGGTTGTTTTTAAATATTTTGACTCCAGAGGAACATTAGCCTAAATGTTCTCGAAACGTGTATGTATATGTGAATGAAAAGAAAAAACGCTCTTTTATGCGTAATATAGGATCTGAAATCTTTCAGAATTTTTTGCCTCAGAATTTGATTTCACTTTCCAAAACCTTCCTGTTAAGTAATTGCTTCGTCCTACCTAATTTGAACACCGTGCGTACTGAAATTTCCATTTTGGCAAGGAAATGAAATGAGAGTTGGTAGAAAAAGTACTTAAAGTAAAGGATTAGAAAATTAAATGCTACTCTACAAGTTAGAAATGGTTATTTAGTTTTACCCCTTTTCGCTTCCCTTTACATAACGGTTTTTAAGGCATTTATCATGTCCTCAGTTTGGTAAATTGAAGCGATGCATTGCCTAACCTGTAGGGTGATTTAAAAGCAATGAATTCTTATTTAATCATTTATAACTCTTTACTTTCTCGTACGAAGTAAAGGAAGTATTGTAATCGCGAAAAATTTCGTGTATCATATTTCAGCGAAAATACCCATATTTGAACAATGTTTTTGCTTGACATCTGTACGTACGGACAGAATAAAGGACACTTTTTCCCCAAACGATGTAAAATAGATTTAAAATGGGTTCAGAATAGATTTCTTTTCGTGCCATCTGTACCATGGAGGTAAGAATAAAAGAAGACGCCAACCCCGCACTACGATTGAAGCAGTGCTCCCAGGCTTTGTTCTCCAGATGGAGTGTTTTTTGTTTACACCCAGAGGATCCTTAAAAGCTCTTTAATAGCATTTCCATAAAAATCGAAAAGCGGGTGCACTTTCGCATAAAAGAAACATTCATTTTTGGATGGCTAATAATAGTGGCATTTACGCAAAAATCATATCTTGGTTATTTTTCGATAACTTGCAACGATTGATGTTTATGAATTTGTTTTATGAAATTCTAAGATAGTGGCCTAGAAAAGTATAGATTTTAGCAAAATCCTTATGCATAAAGAACGAAAAGTACCTTATGGTACCTTTAAAATGTCAAAATATCAAAAAATATAACATACTTTAAATCTCAATTTCCTTATACTTCAGTTGTTATAGGTGTGAAAATTTGTATACTTCTTTCGATAACCTTAATAGAGTATTCGGTACTTTTATTTTATGCTCCAAATAGGAAAATATTTTAAATAAAGTACATTTCTGTCACCCACATAATATTGTAACACGTACTTTTTTAAAAGTTTTAGGGGAGAGGCTCAATAGTTGCTCATTTTAAACTAATTATTTTATTTTTATGTAATTGAATAATAATCATGTCGGCTACGTATCTTAACTGAAAAATGAAATTACAATGAAATCCTGTAATCCTCGCCAAAGTGAATTAATATATAGGGAGATATGCTAATAAGTTAACGTTTCCTTCATTTGTAACCACACATTTGTATGTCACAAACACCTGCTAATTCGACGGGAGTGCCATGTGCGGTCAAGATAATGTGACCATGTCAATGTGCCGCAACATCAAGACAGCATGAATGCACGTAATTTTCATTCAATTTATATTTATATATATTTCTTATGTAAAAATTTTCTGATGTAAGCTAAATTATTGCAAATTATTTTAGTCGAAAAATATAGTGAATGGACAATAATTAAAGATTTGCACAAGCCGAAAATGAAAAATATGAAATATATATGGGTATTTATTCATATCCTTGTAAAAAGCATGTATTTGCTTTTAACAAAATGCGCAAATATGAGTTAAATTATTTATAAATGTATTTGAATGAAGGTTAATGAGGAAATGAAGGATTTATTCATTCTCCTGTGGATGTTACTGTGAAGAAACCTAGTTATTAAATATATCTAAATTTTTAATGATTATAAATCTTATCTAAATATGTGATAATCTTATAAGGTAGTGCCTCCCTCCTTCCAGCATGCCTTCGTGGTGTAACGGTAGCACACTCGGCGCCTGTTCGAGAGGTCCAGGTCTGAGTCCCGGCAAGGGCAATGCTCATATTTCATGTTATCTCCTGCTTCAAAATAACCTAATGACTCTACAACATTAACATTTAATTGTAAACATAAATTTCAATTCGATTGACAAATATATTTATAAAACTATTTAAGCAAAAATTGTTACAGCTGGAAAATAATCTGTTAAAAGAGATTGTAAAGCGAAGAATATGAGATGCGAATTTAAGGAAATACTAAAGAATAAGTGTTGTTGACACTAAGGGGAAAAAAACAATTGGTAAGTATTAAAAAAATTATTTGCTTACATTTTATAACTCAGTTACAAGTATTAAATAATAGTAGGAAAAAAAAACTTTTCTTTTCCCTTTCAGAAATATTCATTGAAAGTTAAGTACATGGAAATTAGCAGCAGTATTTAACGTATTTCACTATTAAAATAAAAGGTGCTCTAATTTAAAATGAACCGAAAAGAGCAGTAATTATAAAGTGACTCTAATTTTTGATTTAAAGGATACTTCAGAAGCTTAAAAAATTATCTCATATTTGAGAAAGTATTTTAGGAAGAAGGTAGGTAAATAGAAAAATAATGCGTAATTTTAAAATTAATAATACAATAAACTTTGATCTTAATTTTTATAATCATTAATGGAATAAAATAGAATTACCTTAAAATTTCTTTCTAATGTAATTAACGAAAACTTGTGAAAATACTTTATTCGAATTAAACTGTTCTGAGAAAACTGCTCTGGGTAAAGTATAGAATTTAATTCCGTTCATAATGGAATCTTGTTTAAGCTTAGGACTCTGAAATATTGTAGAAAAAGAAGATATGTACATCTATACGTATATTTACGACGTAATTACAAAATGTTTACTCCCGATTATGTCAAAACCCATTGATCTTAATGGGAAGTCACTGAATGTTTTGGTCTCCACGACGGGTGCACTACTGCTTCAAAGCAGTGCATGGGAAAACCAGTTAGAATCTTTCCTCTTATTTCCCAACTCCATAATCTGTACTTACATACATTTATATATATATATCGCATAACTCAGAAACGAGTAGCCTGGGAACGTTCAAATTTTGTATATCTGACTGCTATAACATTCAGCATCTCTCTTTTTGGTTGCAATTGGCCGCATCAAATATATATATATATATATATATATTTATATTTATATATTGTTATATATTGGTAAACTGTGCATCTTTTTAAGTGATTTAACAATGTTGTTCTTGTTACACCAATTAACCACAATGGTAAAGGGATGGTGCCCATGTCTTCCCGTCACCTATCACTTATCACTTATGTTCCTGTTAAGATTTTTATGCCTTTATTTAATCTGCATGCAAAAGTTGTAGAATTATCGGCAATTTAAAAGTTGTTTAAGTAGTACTAAGCCTAACAAAACCGCCATTTGTTTAGAAACTCTTAGAAGAATAGTCTCTCCCGGGGGTCGACGCAGAGAACTCTGTGAAGCTACTGGCTAGGATCTGTACCTAGGCAGTCTCGGCCACGAGGGTATAAAATTCATGAACTTGGCGGTTCCCGCTGGTCCGTGGGGTGGGGTTTATCTTCATCTCTCACGGTCCGGGTGGCGTAAGTCTCCGGTAACTAGGGTATCAGTAGCCGAATAGCGCTCGGGCCATTGAGCGTCCGGTTCACGCTGTCCTCGGTATTCTGTGTAAAGCCTGAATGGAGGGGCTGCCCATGTAGTACTGGTAGGTAGCATCAATCAACGGCCAGTCAAAGCTCCAAGTTTTCAAACCCACCCCGCCGTGGTCTCTGACTTCTGGGACGGTGGTCTTAGATGGCCAGTTTAGTGGTGGGAAGAGAGAATTCGAATTTAAATCGCTGAGGTTCTCGAAGATGTGGAACTTCGGGTCTCGGCAGCTTGTATGACCATCTTTTGGGTGGCTTCTGTCTGATACAATGTACCAGTCTTTGTAGTGTCATTAAGTTGACGGAGTAGTACAAAGTTAGTTAGTTAGTTAGTTAGTAGAATAGTGAAGTTATAAGATTTAGTCTTTTTAGGTCACATAAACTAAGTAGATCCTATTAATGAACCAATGAACCTGGCGAATTCTCGCACAGGCGTGAAGTAATACCAGCGCAGAAGAAAGGTGAAAATAATCCTTTATTAATTCTAACTAAGAACAGAAGGGCGTGTACTTCGTGCTTGATAACAACACTGACTACTTGTGGTGGAACTTAAGTTTTGTTGAGTCAACTTAAGTTATGGCTAACTTAGGTTGACTCAACGAAACTAACAGGCGTGATGATTATTCGAAATGGCCAAAGGGCGTATTAGCGTAACAGCAAGGTCAGAAACGAAACGTGCGCTGGCTAGCGAAAACCTGCTCTGACTAAACAACTCAAAGATTCACCTTTTTAAGTATTCACTTCACTTAACTTTAAATTTATATCCTGGTAAGGAAATGCGAGGAGAAGTTGAGGAGTTCAGAAAAGATAACAAAATTTGAATAAGTTCGTGCACCAACTTCAGTGCCTTTTTGTGGAATGGGACCAAAAGTAAACTCTCAATTTTACGCACCCAGAAATCTGTCTTCCTACCCGAATTGCTTGTTTTTGTGTAGAATCTCTAATTTAATTCTAAAATATTTTAAACTTTTTTTAACTGTGCTGGGTGTTGTATGTTTTTCTGTATTTTACAATTTTTAATGAAGATGTTTTGAATTTTTATGTATTTGTGCCTTGCCGCGAAGGGAGAACTGAATTAATTGAAGGTGCAATATGTCTCTTATGAAATTCGGGGAAATAAGCTTAAATGAAATGCAACGAAAAATGTGTATGATTTAATAGGCCACAGAAGGAAGTCATGTGGTGTCCACATCAGACTTTTTTAATAATATTTCTGATTAATTTATATTGCATGTAATCCGTATCATATTTGATATTTGGTGTATTTAATAAAACATGTTTCCAATGTCATATATGACTTACCTCGGTACAGAATATTCACTTGTGAAGCAGCCTTACGCGGGATATATCCCTCGCAATCTGAAGGAAGTATATTGTCTTCACTTTTAAAATACTGTTCTGTCAAAATTAAATCCATACACAAGATCATATTTGAGAAACTGACGAACAGAAGCAAACTTTTTCTCAGAGTGCACTCATTGTGCAAAGCATAAGACCTTTAATCTATCTTTGAAATTTAATCTAATTGTTATTGATTAATAAACTGAGAGATTTAAAAGAATTAAACGCATTTTTTAATTATGTAAACCTCTATTTTCTAATTCAATAATGCATCCTATTAATATGAAAGGATATACATTTAATTTATAATACATACAGTTAGTAATTTTACAAAAATTTGCAGTTTTATTTTAATTGATAAAATATATTTACAATGTCATACGGTAGGAAATTAATGTAGATTGATTTTTCCATTTTTATATTATTTAATTTCTTTTTTTTTACGGTTAACTATGTTTCTCTATGTTAGACTGTAATTCGAAGTTTTCAGTTAAGTACAAATCATCCCCCAGATATAATATTCTTACCAGTTTTTCATTTTGAAGATTTTCATGACGTAGCTGAAAAAATGTGAATGCGTAAATATGAATTCGTCTCTATAGTTGCAGAACATCCCGATTATTGCGTCAGAATAGTTAAGCAATTACTAATCTCAGGAAGGATTATTCGGTCATTTACAGTTAGTACCGATACGAATAAAACTATCAATTTAGAATATTGGTTAGATAAGGCACATGCATACTTGAATACACAGAGTTTATCTTGTTTAATCCGCGAAACATCTAATTTTAAACTATAGTAAATTCAAACTTAAATTTAGAAGGAAAAACGCAGCTTTCCAAACACGTATTACTTATATTTGCAGACCCTTTTCCGGAAATGCAAATTTGAAGGAATTTTAATCAACAAAGAATGCATGTTTTGCAGTCTGTTGATCTTACTTTACATTCCACCATAACTGCGAATAACTTATGAACGAATAAATACACAGTCCAGTCACATTAATGTGACCACCACGTACTTTCCATGTCAGAGTTAAATAACCAATCACAGAAGGCAGGTGGCAGCACAGTGCAGTTGAGCGTATATAAAGGGTGTGTGAGGGCTTCGGAAAACATTTCAATCGTTGGCGTAATGCAGAAACGAAGCGATTTATCCGACTTCCAAAAGGGCATGATCATTGGCTTTCGGGCCAAGGGTGGAAGCATTTCCGAAACGGCTGAGTTTGTGAACTGTTCGCGTGCCGCCGTGGTAAAAGTGTACCGTGCATGGCAAAATGGGACTGTCCAAAATCAGCGACGTGGCAAATGTGGTGCACCACGGGCCATAGATGACAGAGGCGAACGACGGTTGCGGAGATGCGTTCGGGCAGATAGACGGGCTACCGTTGAGCAACTGACCACCAAAATGAACCAAGGGGCTACCAAAAGTGTCTCCCAAAGTACTATTCAGCGAACATTGCTGCGTCTGGGCCTCCGAAGCAGACGCCTGGTTCGTGCACCTATGCTGACTGCTGTTCATCGACGGCGAAGGCTAGAATTTGCACGCCAGTACAGCAGCTGGACGTCCACTGAGTGGCGACAGGTTGCGTTTTCGGATGAATCGCGTTTTATGCTCCATCGGACAGATGGACGTTGGCGTATAAGGCGTGAAACCTCTGAAAGGAACCACCCTGCAACCATTGCCGGAACGGTCCAAGCTGGAGGCGGGAGCATTATGGTCTGGGGAATGTTTTCCTGGCATTCTCTAGGTTCACTGATCATTGTGGAAGGCACAATGGATCAATACAAGTACGCATCTGTCCTTGCGGACCATGTTCACCCCTACATGTGCATTGTTTTTCCTCAGGATGATGGCATCTTCCAGCAGGACAATGCGAGGTGCCATACAGCTGCCAGTGTACGTGCGTGGTTCGAAGAGCACCAGGATGAGTTTACCGTCCTCCCCTGGCCAGCAAACTCACCTGACTTAAACCCAATCGAGCATATGTGGGACCATCTCGATCGAGTTGTTCGCGCCATGGATCCTCAACCGCGTAATCTAGCGCAGCTGGCCACGGCATTAGAGTCGGCATGGCTCAACATCCCAGAGAACACCTTCAGGGACCTATGTGACTCTCTTCCTGCACGTCTCGCAGCAGTCCGCTCTGCGAAAGGTGGTTATTTGGTTATTCTGGCTTTTGACAGATGGTCACATTAATGTGACTGGACTGTGTAGATGCCTTTGACCGATAGTGAGACAGTTTCTAACCAGTGGGCTGTTACAACAACAACAACTTTTGTATAGTGTCTGGCCCTTTCTCAAATATACGTTAAGTTTTTTGTCACTTTACTATTTTTCTTCTCCTTACTGTCTCAAAATTCTGCAAGGTCAGCCAA
>KK120725.1:234277-258627 GCA_000611955.2 Stegodyphus mimosarum | reverse complement strand
GGGAAAGAGAAGCGTAATCAGGAAAAGTATTCTTTTCGTGATAATAAACACGCACGATGTACTTTCATTCTTTTTCTGCATGTTATTTAAAGTGTAGGGGCTAGTTTGAAAATTGAACTTGTCATATAGTCTGTCACATCAGTTTTTAAATGGACCGGTCTCTTTACAAATGCAGTATTGCAGCTGCCTTCGAAATCTTGCTTCTTATATTATACCGGCTACTTTCGCGGCCAGCCACGTAAACGAGTTGCTATAAAAAGTAAAAAATAATTGATAAATTTGAAGATCCCAGGTAGTATCATTTCACGGATTCATCTACTAATTAATAATAATAGAGGTGAAGAACTGCGAAGATTGCTTTTAAAACTCTTTGTTAGTCAAAAACAGACACACTAAATTAAAACAAAAATCTTGAAATTTCCTGAACGGCAACACACTGATGTATTGAAGATAGATATTTTATTTTTATCTGTATCAATGCATTTCTTTTAAATCGCAAAGTTTTCTGATTAAATTCGAAGGGTAAATATCTTAGGTTTCGCCAAGTAGCTACACACTGTTCTTAAATTACTGAATTTGATAAAAAATTCATTCAATTCATGCAAAATACAAAGTAAATAATTAAAAAAAAATAGAAAAATGTTCTTAAATCTGAAATTCAAAATTAGATCTTCGAGGTGTGCATGTTTCGCTGGAGGACTACATGTGTTCTCTCTGATCTAAGTAGTTAACGAAATTTACACTGGTGGACAATTGCAGTGACAGTAGCAGTGATGGCAACCACAAAATGGAAGGCAGGAAAGTGTGGAAATTAGCATAAGTGCCGGATACAATAAAACATGCTGTGCATATGCAAATTTTGGATTGTTTGTCATCACGCGGTGCACTGATAAAAGAGATATAGGATTTCATGCGTATTGACTTTTGTTGTTATAAAGCAAAATTTAAAGGGAAAGAATCAGTTAACAAATTTTCAATTTTCGGTATGTCTTCCAGACAGTATCCCGTAGATGATTTTACGCGTGGCCGTATTATTCACAAGATTGAAGAAGGGCGAAAAATAACAGATGTTGCTAGGGAGTTTCACATCAGCCACTGTAAATCATTTCAAACAAGTGGAATATGCGGGGAGGTCGTATTCATAGTGCAACGCCTCTAGAAGATAGATACGTAGTTCTTTCGACAAAAAGAACCGGCACAGCACAACTATTGCTGTGTCTTCCATTGTCCAGACAGCTACGTACCTGCCTGTTTGCAACGGTAACGCGAGCATCGTAACTGGACTCAAGAGAACTGGCTTTATGTACTTTTCTTAGATGAGAGTAGATTCTGTCTGTTACCGAATTATAGACTTCAACTGATCTGGCGTGAAAACGGTACTACTTATTGTCCAGAACATATCCAGGAAAGGACCGGTATCCAAGAATGCAGTATCTTGGTATGGGCTGGCACTATAATCAATGGCTGCACGCCCTTACTTGCTGTTGCAGCTGGGACTAAGACTGGCCAACGATATATTAATGATGTTCTGCTGCCTCATTTTCGCATGTTCCGTGGGGCTGTCATTGATAAATTTGCTTTCATGGATGACAACGCAACCTGTCATCGAACAGTCGCTGTCCAGAAGTGTATAGAGAACAAAGATATTCAACGCCTCGTATGACTAACAGAACATCCCAAACATTTTCAGTGGGATTCAGATAAGAAATCCCACTGAAAATGTTTGGGATGCTTTGGGGAGGAATGTTGGTGTTCGAAAATGCGCCTCCAATAGACAAGAGCCCCCTCATCCCTATACTGACAGAGGAATGGGATACATTACTCCAAAAGCTGCCGAAAAATATTATGCAAAATATGACATGACGTATGAAATCTTACATCATTCTCCGTGGTGACCATATCCCGAATTGACATCTTATGCCAGAATGCCTACAGATGGTAATTGCATTTTTTCACTTGCGTATTCAATACAAAATGAGCATTTTGTCCCTTGAACACTTTTCAAAGCCTTCTGAATTTTGAGTACAATAAATTATCTTTATTGTTATGTCCTAGTTTTCTGGCATTTTGATTTCCCTTGGCATCCAAACACACTTACTTAACACGCTATGGAGCCCTTTGTGATCCGTCCTCAGCCGTTGTCCACCAGTGTAGATGTGCAGAATAGTAGAGTGACTTATTAATGTCATGAACAATTTTATAAGACAGAAATGTAAACTTGATATTTTTTCTTTTCTAAAGAGAAACTTAAATGATAATATAGAAATATGCGAATCGAAAAAACAAAAGAGATGGTGAAGAAAAAAATAAAGCTTGAAAGATATTTTTAGGCATAAAAGTTGATTAAAACGTTGATCTTGAAAACTGGAACTCATTAGTACTCCACTTCGGAAAACTGTTTGAGGAAATAAATGCCAATTCTGTATACACTAGGCCTTTGCAGAATATTTTTTTTCTAAATAAGTTCTTTTTTCTAACTTTACGATTGCCGTTAATCCCATGTTATTTAATAAACTATATTTAGTTATTAAATTACATATTAGGAAACTTCCTTTGTTCTCATCAAGAACCGATACTTACTGACTGATAAAACCCTGTTCTTCCGTTATGTATTACAAGCTGTAATCAATACGCGAAAGAGCATCCGCTGAAAGCCTCTCATTGAGAAACTTGGCCTCTCTTCAGTTTTTTTTTTTGTTAATAATCGGTGCATTTATTTTCCATTTAAGAGGGACATTATTTGAGGACAGATGTCTTTTGGTTGTTTAGCGAGAGATCCCGAGGTTTCTTGGTGAATCTGATTTTGGGGTTGCTGGAAATGATACTAATTATGCTTTTCGATTTGTTTGGCGACCATAGCAGCAGTGAGCCAAAGCTTGAAAACTAAGTATATCATTTGATAATAAAATATTTATTTCTTCATATGACTTAACATACTATGTTTAAAGGTTAAAATACTGAAACCTAGAGGACCTTGAAGTTTACTATGTTGTAAGGGTTGAATAATATATTACGAATCTTTTTACCTGCAGTATAAGTTAATGAGTTATTCTGCATAGGATTGCTAATGAAACACCGTCATTTCAAAAAAAAAATGCCTGAAAACTTTTATTAAATTAAACATTAATTTTAGATACTTTTATTAGAATAGTCTTGACATTGTAGATAAAGAACGTTCTACCAACTACAGAGCATGTTTACCCGTTTTTTAGAACGATTCTGATGAAGAATTTAAAAGAAGCAAATGTTTTCGAATAAAAGTTTCTGTTAACAGTTTATTATTTGAAACGACAAATATTGCTTGTTATTTTTAAATTTATTCTTTCAAAATGTCGCGTGTAAACAAGCTGTGGATTGAATGTTTTTGCGATTTCCGAAGATAAATATTCCTGTTCCATAATTCAAAAGCGCTGTGAAGTATGTGGTATTAAAATTTCGGTGTGTAAAATAAGCAACATTATTAATCGGAAAGGGAAAAGCCGTCTGTCATTAATTTTACAGGCAAAGAAAATTCCAACCGAATCCTAGAAAAATGTACCTATTGTTTCTAATGTTTCTAAAGTTAAATCATTGATAACTAGAGGAAATCCGCCGATGAAGAAACCAAATGCAAATGCTTTAAAATACAAATGTAGCAACAATAATTAAAATAATAAATAAAGATTTACAACTTAAAAATGCTAAAAAGCAGAATGTTCACCACCTTCTGCTGAGGCATGTGAGTCAACGCAGAATAATTTGTAGTACCATGTATGAACCTGTATGAAAACTATTTAGCAGAGTATGCCACATATATATTGTTATATTGGTTAGGTGACCATTGCCATACCAAAGCGCCTGGGTTCGAATCCCGGAAAAGGCATGGTTGTTTCTCTTCGTCCCTTCATAGGAGGCAAAGGTCGCCCACCTATTAGGTGACTCTATAATACAAACTCTTTTTCTAATCCTTAAGTTTATCTATAAAGTTATTACATTTTATTATATATGCATATGTTTTAACTGCAAAAAGTTCAATTATTTAAATTTTCGTCATGCTTCAGTAATTGAAAAAGAAAAACTTGTGGAAATATTCATGAAAGATTTACTGACATGTGCAATTTTTCATTCTTGTTGCCTGCTTGCTCGCCAGACGCTAAGTGGTTTAAGCACCTGAACCCTGATAGTTCGACCCGGTTTCGAATTCCTGTGAACAGGCTGACTGCATGAATATTTTTGTGATTTTTTTCTGTGTGTAACTTAAATAAAAGCCTGTTTGCTTTAGGAAGGCCTTCTCGAAGACCATCTCTACGTTTTGACAGTTCTCAGGTGCTTCCTCGTGTTCAACACAGTCTGTTTCTGCTTAAATTCTAGGCATTTCAACCAAATTTAGGGAGAAACTACAAAATGAAGGCTTATTATTCAGTGATTACTAGTTTGCTTTAGTGTATTTTATTAAATGTCTAAGGCGCTTCTTTACTTTTAGTCAAAATATTTGTTTAGAATATCTCAGCGAATTTTGCTCATAAACGCATAAAACATAACTATAATTTTACTAATTAGATTTTTGAATCTATCAAAAGAGACTTTAAATTTTTTAAGAGAATTCTCCTAGTACGGTTTGAAACTGTTTATCTAAATTTCCAAACCTTATTAATTGTAAGAAATTTTGAAAAGGGAAGTTTTTTTCCCCTGTGAATATTTAACGAAATGAAGTCCATTACTATTTTTCCTATATCGTGTATAATTATAAATTTAGAAGAAAAAGGAATAAGTTATTTAATTATTACAGACAATAATAAAAAGAGTCATACAATATGGACATTTGCGATTTCCATATCACTGAAAGATCTCTATGGCGACCAGATGCTATGGTCCTTTTTCTTAATTGTAAACAGTATTAACAAACTTGCGGGAAAAATACTATCACGGTACATTCACTTTACATTTTCCATCTAACATCCTGCATCTCTCGAGAAATCTATTCTGGTTCAAAAACTTTTATCATGTTACGCTGAGGAAAGTTATGCGCATGCTACGTATTACATTTAGGATGTGGCTTTTGCCCAGACGCCTGGTATAAGTGGCATTTGCACCTAAGTCTTCACATTTTCTACCGTGTTAGGAAAGGACCTTTCTTGTGCCAATCCTATTAAACAATAAGCATGTCTTTTTAATAACTAAAATGAAATGAAATTGTTACTAGTCTCAACTGGATAGTCTCTTTCCTGAATCACTAATGGGATTTTATTAGTACTTCTGTGCTTGGAGCTTTATATCGAATACAAACCTTTCATTTAGCTCAAGCTGTTTGTTATATTGGTGCTGATTTATTAAAATTTTGCATATACTAATGGTATCACATTTTAAAACGTGTGCAGTAAAAAGGAAGATTACTAACTAAAAGTGGTATTAAAAGCTTTGATTTTTTTTCTTTAAAGGACGGCACGCGCCAGACAATTTTCTGCTAAACGATATATGCACTAATATTCTTTTATCGGCCATCCTTAAGTTAATTACATTCATGTCCATAAATTAAGGATAATTCGGAGTCACGCGGAAATCGAACTCTAAAATAAATATATCACCTGTAAAATCACTACACACATCGTCAAGAATCATATGCAAATTTCAGGAAGTAACCAGATGACACCGATGGTACGTCACAATGACGAGAGTGTAAGAGAGTGATATATAAGGAATACAGGCAAAGAACTAAAATTGTTCTCAGGCGCTTTATAAGCATTTCAGTGAAATAACCGAATAGTTATGACACAAAGGACGCATTTGGATGATTTTTTACGTGGTAGAATTATCGGCCGTCTGGAATGTGGGCCTACCCAACTGGAACTATCACACGAACTTGCAATTGCCCAGAGTGTCATCTCCAGGCTTTGGCAACGATTCCAAGATGATGGTAATGTGAGTAGACGTTACAGCATAGGTCGCTTCAGAGTTACAGCGCCGAATGAGGACCAATATTTGGCAGTTACTGCCAAAAGAAACAGGCGGAGCACAGCCTCAGACCTGTCTCGTCATCTCTCTTCAGCCACTGGTACGACAATTTCAAGGCAGACCGTGTACAGACGCTTAGGGAGATTGGTCTATATGCTCGTAGACATGTCAGATGCGTTCCACTTACTGCAACTCACTGTCGCCTGCGGTTAGCCTGGAGTAGAGAGCATGCATTGTGGACACCGCAACAGGGGGCTTGTGTGATGTTTTCCGACGAGCCCAGGTTTAGCTTGCAGTCTGATTCTCGCCGGACTTTCATGTGGAGAGCTCCAGGTACCCGTTACCACCAAGAAAACATCATTGAACGACACCGTTATGGTGGTGCAGGAGTGCTCGTTTGGGGTGGAATTATTCTGGGTTCTAGAAATGACCTGCATGTTCAAATTGGAGCCATGACAAGCCAAATCTATCGGGACGTCATTCTGGAACAACATGTACGCTTGTTTCGGGGCGCCATGGGCGCACAATTTGTGTTTATGGATGACAACGCCCGTCCTCACCGTGCAAACATCAGAAGCGAATCGTAAGCGAATGCCTTCAATCGGAGGATATCACCCGTATGGACTGGCCAGCATTCTCACCGGACTTGAATCCAGTAGAGCACGTGTGGGACATGCTTGGCCGACGAGTTGCAGCTCGTCAACCTCCTCCTACATATCTATCGGAACTTCGGAGAGCATTGCTTTTTGAGTGGTGTAATATCCCCCAAGATCAGATCGATAATTTGATACTCAGCATGCCTAGGCTTTGTGCGGACTGTATTGCATCGTCTGGGAGACATACAATGTATTAACAATCATACCAACCATGTAATTTTTTTTTTTTTGTAAATAGGTTTTTTTTGTAATTTGCTCCAGGGAGAAAAAATCGCTAATTTTTTTAATAATATCAAACATGTAGCATCTTTTTTTGCTCTTTACCATTTATTTAATAAATAAGCTTTACAAATAAGTCAAATTTGTTTTGATTCTAACTCTTCCTTTGCCTGATTTTGCATTATCCTTAATTTATGGACATGAGTGTATTTGTTTTTAACTGTTAGCTCAGTGTTCTGTTTTCGAAATAAGTATTGTTATTGCTAATAAAAATATTCTCAAGTCTGCCATTCCGTTTCATTCTTTTTTTACTGAAATAACTAATCTTAAGAGAAATATTTCTTATGAATAGGAAAACTTTAAGACATTCGAAATAGCTGATGACGAAAATATATTTCCTCGCTGGAAATATCGAGTTGGCTTATATATCTTCCGAGAGAGAATCTTTTGGTGCTTGATTACCTACGATGTAAATGATTCCAACAATTCTTAGAATAAAATTATAACTTTTATGTGATATGCACGCCTATCGTTCCAAATATCAAGATGATTTTTTAGGTATGGTAACTGCTAAGAGACAGAAACTATTTTTCTTCGTTTACAAATACCGACTTTCACAAAAAAAGCGCCAAAGCTATTTCCAATGATAAAAAATAAGCATTTGAAGTTCCCCTTTCCAATTACGTTTTGCCGTCCCCTTCTTTACATTCAATCACTAACTTAGTGCTTTTCATCAATAAATGCGAAACGTTAGAATTTCCTGTCACATGTTTCCACGTTCCCTTAATGGATCATTTCGATCAGCCTTCGGCGTTTTCGATGGTCATTATCCATGTCTTCTTCCTTCCTTCCTTCCCAGTACTCTTGCTTCTATTCATCAGTTGTCTCAAACAACATAATTTTGCATTGTCCCGATAGGCTCACCGGCGTTTTTGATTGAAAAGATCTAAAATAATATTTTTTAACTAGCAGAAAATTATGTATTCTGGAAAACGGAATTTACTAACATGAAAGAAGACTCATTTACAGCTTAATTTTACTAAAATATTTCACTAAACACTTTCTCTAAGGTTGCTTTTTCAAGCATTAATCTTCAGACGATAAGTGTTATTTAAGATAACTGAGTAGCAGCGATATTTGATAGAAGGAAACAGCATATGTATCATGGGTAGTAATACTTTCTGGCAGTAACAAGAATGCTTAAGAATATTTAATTGATTCTTTGTGTAAATACAATATAATAATTTATGTAGTTTGATTAATATTATTAAGATAACTGATACTTACTTACAAATAATACATATTCGTTCATCAGATGATGAAAAGGAGTTCGAATGCAGTTGAATAAAATACAATTGAAAAAGGGACAGAATATATTCCATCTAGTTTTAAATATGCAAATTCGAATGTTTCCAAATGTGTTTACTTTGGCACTGCAGATCGGCACTGTGTAAAGAATAAAATTATTCCATCACTAGTAGCTTAAAATAGATTTACATTGTATGTGGAAAACATAAAGCAGGAAACTGTAATTTAATCATAAATTAAGAAGCGGTAAATTAAATACATAAAAATAAATCTGAAAGCCTTTCAGATTTTATATTATGCCCAAAGAGGCGCTTTTTTATTTATACATACATATACGTTTCGAGAGAATTTTGGGCTAAAAATATTTTAAAACAGCATATCTTTAGAATTTCCGGTAGACAGTCTTGCGCGCTGGAGATAAAAATACTTTATTCAGCACAGTGTGTTGCCACTGTTCGCTTAGAAAGCGTTGAGTTTCTTAATCAAAAATTCGCTAAAGTTTAAAAATTATAAAATCAATAATAAAACGAATTCAAAATTCAAGATTCAGCATCCAAGTGCCTATGTTCGGATGGAGGACTACGTTATTCAAAACTGAATGTTTCTAGGTTCCGTCGGTTTTTCACAATGCGAGAAAAATGCATATAATATTAATGCAGATTCTTCATTATTTAATTTCTTTAAATATAATATAGGGCGATAATATTTGGTGGCAAAAATTAAAAAAGTGAAACGCCGTTTATTGCTAACCGACGCAAAATGCCTTTTCGAGACTAATAGCTCTTCTGGGCTAATTACTATATTCCGTCTAGGACAGGAGCACAAACAAGCGTGCGTGATTCAGATCGGAGTGTTTACAAATAAAGTAGAGATGTTTATGGCTCCTTTGACAAGATTTTATATCCCTCAATTATATATATATATTTTTTAATTTTCAAGAAGCAGAGAATAAAAAAGAAAGAAGTTTAAAAAGTATTCAAACCTTGCAAAAACGTATTAAATCAATTTGGAAAAGCTCATTCTTTTAATAACACATATGTATACATTTTTCGTCTGAAATTCCTGCTTGTAAAGTCTAAGCACTTTGACAAAGTCAACAAAAATCGAGCTCTCTGCTGTTGGGTAATAATTCAGTTAATAAGTATAATAAACAATATTCGAATTCTTAATTTTAGCGATTCAAGTGTAATGACTTTTGAAAGCAGAAAAGGATATCAAATAACATAAGTGATTGGCTTAAAAAAAATATGCAAATTAAGCATGGGATGTGAACTACTATTTTCAGCCTAAAATTTACGATGCTAAAAAAAAATAATTCCCCTTACCTCAAATAGCTCATTGATTTTGAAATTGAGTTCTGTAATGAAAGCATTTTTGTTGGATTCTCAAAAATAGCTTGCTGATGAGAAGCTTGAGGCAGGAATTCACAAATTTCTATTCTGTGTTCATAAAAGCTATTCCAAAAAATGGAACAGTTATTCAGGGATAACCTTCCAAGCTGTCCTCCGGTTAAAACATCCTTTGATGACCAGTACAGTCCGAAAGCGAATTCAGTCCATTGCACTGAATCTCCAAGGAACTGGTACCAGAACAATAAAAAAGAAAATCGGTATCAATTATATTAGGGTGAAGTTAAAAACAAAGTGCTCTATAACTGGAAAAGAAGTGCATCCAATGCAAAATTTAAAATGAAGCAAAAAAAGAGGCTTTAAAGTGGTGTAGGTTTTGAATAAAATTGTATTGATTTCGAAGCCTATCATCAGACATATGTGCTTGTTCAAAAACGACAATAAAAGGGGGGGACTTATTTGGTATTAGTGCAACCACCTTGGCGGCAAATCTTTACAGAAATAAAGGCAATTCGGTAAATTTTCGGATTGTAACTTACAATGAATATGTCTGCCAAAGAATTAGGCGCATGGTGATAGACTTTGGCAACTGCTACTAAGGTGGTTACGATAATACTTAAGTACTTTTTCTTTATAGGTTAGGTTAGGTATAAGTGCAGGGGCCACTTTTTATTTACCCTTGTAAGGATTTTAAGTTTTATGTTTATTTTATTTTAAAACTTTGCTATCCTCTCTTATTTTTCATTTTCGGCCAGAATAACCGCGAGTAGAATTGTTTATGCAAATGAGGTTGCAAACTGTATAGGTATTTAAGATATGGCTTTTAGCAAGAAGAGAAAGAGAGAGTGAAATACGTCTCGCTGCTTTACCACGCACGTGCTTTTTAATCAGTTCATATCGGCCTTTAAGGCCAGAACTTAGTTCTTGCTGATATTTGAAGACGTATCATAGTTTTTTGCATTCCGCTCACGACGTACCTAGTATTAATAGGGCAATTTTCGAGTTACTACTGTCTGTAAAGCATCTAAGTTTAATTCTTACTTAGTTAAGTTAGTTTATTTCCTATTTTCTACGTTTTGGACCATAAGTGTTGGTCTGTGTATCCCGAAGTGCGGGAACGTTTGTACGCTGTGAGAAAAACAAAGGGTAAATTTAACCATTCTTATCTTTGTTGTACCTTCTACACATACATGAACATAGTTTTGAATAAGCTCCCTGTTCCTATTCAGGACTACAGTTATGTTTCCAAAGGCAATTAGAAGGAATAGAAGTCTTGACACCCTGAGTAAGTAGGTATAGGCTCTTTACACTAGCTATCCAGAGTAGCATCGTCTTCCTGGGGCTTCTGGTGTCGAGGTGCTGCTGTTGTCTGGTGCGAATGACATCGCAAACTCTGGCGCCGCTGCCGATGTCACCGGTTGTCCATTCATAAGCCCAGATTTATTTTGGCTGGTGGAGTATTTAACTGCATGTTCATCATACCTAGCTATAGTTATCGCTCATAGGTATAATCCATGTACTTAGTGCTTATATGCACTTTGGTTATTGTTCAGCACTTTTCTTTTTTACAGCATTTGTGGTTTACTCATATTGATTCGCTGACTTCCTGGTACGCTTAGGTGCTTCATACCATTCATATGGAGACTTGGCGCGATTCGAAATGCTTCCATTATTTACTGTGACCGCTTTCAGCTACACAAACAATAATTATTGGGGCTTTTCTTTGCGTAATGATTTGGTTGGGATTACACTGTGTTGTAGAGTTCTAGACCTTTTATCTTGCACTTAGACAGATTACAAATTCACCTTGGTATGTCCGCATTCGGAAGATACACGAGGAGCTGCGTATCGAAGAACTAAGACATTTCTATTGCCGGCTTGCCCGGAGGTTTTATGATAATTTAAGAAACATTAACAACCCAATCTTTGTCTAGCTACTAAGTGTCATTTCAGTTCTAGACCCCTTGATGCCAGAATATCCATTACTTAGGTTATGCGCTTCCGCATATGGCTATGACTGATTGCTCATTTAACGTACGGAATCGCATCATGTTCTAATCTTGGTCTCCTCAGGTATAGACTTGTTGTTATGATGCATGTGAATAGCTAATGCTCTGGATCATCCCTTTCCCCACATACGCATAGATTTCAACGTGTGAGATTCCTTTTGTAGAAATATGTGGGAAAAGAAGGGCCGTGGCCTGAGATCAGCCGTACTATTTCTCTACTTACGACGTTTGTATCGGAAATTCTAAAGATATGCTGTTTTGCTGTTTTTAAATATTTATGATATTGCTCTTCAATTTAAGTTTAGTGGTTTAAGTGCGAGGAACATGATATTTAATAAATAAATGTAACACACGAAACATTAAAAAAACACCCTTTTAGGCGTAATATAAAATCTGAAAGCTTTCAGATTTTCTTTTGTTTATTATTATTTTGACTTGCAAGTTATTTTGAACTCAAAGATAGCTAGAAAAGGATTCCTACTTGAAGCGAAATAGTAAGAAATTTTTACTGGACTTAAATTCCATGGTCAACTTGAATTTTTGTCAGTTTAAAATCTCGACAGGAAATTCTTTCCTACTGAATAGGAATATACTTTCTGTGAAGCGGATTTAAAGATCATGGTGCCGCTTTGCACTGCCAAAGGCTATAGTGGTTACTCATGCTAGCTGCTATATCGATGAGCCCGTTTTCAAATCCTGATGAAAATTTGGATGTTTATAAGTACATAATGTCTCGCTTAAAATACATGGCAAGCCGAAAGTCCTATCAAGTGAAATGCTGATAGAAGAGAACCCTCGGAGATGACCTCGGTCCCTTGCTCTAGAATTCTCTTCCGAAGGTGGAATGAAACTGAACAAAGTTCGTATCTTCATCTAAAAGGCACTTCTTACTGAACTCCGTTCTTTAGCTCTGATGGCATTTTCTTTCATCTTTCTTTAGCAAATGCTTTCTCTTATTTAATTCAATTTTTATTAACGAAGATGTGGAGGTAATTGCAAAGGTACTTCAAAAACAGAACTCCTTGATCCTAAAAGGCGACCAAGGCCCACGTTCACGACAGACGTAATACTGCCCTCTTCGCCATGATAAAATTCACGGACTATTCTGATTACGTCAGACAAGTGAGATGAATCCTTGGCAGTCCTTGAGGAACCCATTCTGAAAATTTTATGCTTATTTTAATGGCACGGCTTTTTACAAACTTCTTCATTCCATTTGGACGAATAACATAATAAGGAGGTTTTAAATCATTTAATGTGTTTTCCATGTAACCTGCCTCAGACAGTCTGAAAACTTTTATATGACACAAAAAAATTTCTCCGCGTGTCAATTCTGCGTCTCCAACCTACAGTTAAGGTGACATTGTTCACCATATCACCTGACCAAAGCCACTTCAGCCACGTACTAACTTCAATTTTCGCGTTAAAAATTCTCATTTATCTTTCTTCTCCGCTCTCATACATCACACTTTCGGTATGGCACCAATTAATCACGCGACTTCCATCCATCAAACCATAACAAGATAAAACACCCTGTCGTCACCACAAATAGGTGGAAAATTTTTCCGAGCACTTCGAGCACGCTTTTGTTGACATGAAATTGATTTCTTTCTTGGGAAAAAAGAAGGTAAAAGTAAGTGTTTTTGCTTTGTCTTATTTTCTGTTTTCTTTTCAGTATTTTCTTTTTTTATGTCGCGTCCTTTTGAAAGTGTGACAGGAAGATTGATCATTAGTTTCGCTGTCACATGGAAGCCTTGTTATGAAAGAAGAGCGTGCAAAAAGTGTTAGCGCCGTATTACGCGTCGTAATGATTTGAGAAGCATGTTCGCCCCATTCTAAAACTGTTCCACTTTTGTTATTATTAACGGTTTCTGTCTATATTGTGCTATTTTTTTACTTCCTTGTACGAAGTAAAGGAAGTACTGTAACCGCGAAAAATTCAGTGTACCATATTTCAACGAAAATATCCATTTTGACCGCTATCGAGTGCAATTTAACGATGTTTTTGCGTGATATCTATACGTAAGGACAGAGTAACGGACTTTTTTTTCCCAAAAGAATTATAAAACTGATTTAAAATGGATTCAGAAGAAACTTTTTCGTGGCGTCTGTACGTACGTACGTACGTATGTACGTATCTCGTATAACTGAAAAAGAATAGCCTCAGAACGTTGAAAATTTGTACGTAGGACTACTATAACATATAGATGTGCACCTCCCTTTTTGGTTGCAATTGGCCACACCAAAAGTATATAAATATATAAATACAGTTTCAAAAGAATGTAGTAAAGTTAAATTAAATTTAAATAATTCTCTTGCGCCATTGCTGCAAGGAATGAAATTTGAATTTAACAAAATTTCTATTCGTAAAAAGCAATTTAAAGTAAAAAATTAATTATAGAAATAAGTTTAAAAGAAATTATAAATAATTTATATTGCTACGAACTAATCTACAATATCATTTAAATTCTGAGACCATAAGTAAATCAAGTGCAAGTATCAAATATAAAATTGTAATTAATTTTTTAAAATCCTAAAAATAAAAAATATGCATAAGTGAATAATTGTTGAGCTGGGCAGAAGACAGACTTATCAAGGGGAAGTTGCCCTCAAACTTAACTCTTCAATTATTCAATTCGTGTTTCGTCATTTATGTCATTTATGTATTATTATTATTACCATAGGCTATTTACTGGTGATTATGCATAATCACCAGTTTATTACTTTTACCATAACATATGTTTATATAAGGAAGAATGTCTGCTTATGTGTTTGTTTGTTCGTGTTACTTATTTCTGATGAATTATGATCAATTTTTTGCTACATTTAATCGACTGAATTGAATATAAGTGAAATATAGTTCGGAACTTGAGATATTTAGTTAGAAAGTTTGGTTTGGTTAGAAAGACGAAAATCATTAAAAACTGCTTTCCATTGTTGCTGATATAATGAAAAAGAATTAGCTTATTTTTCTATGGAAATTTTTCATGTGGGTACCATATCGCATCAGACTGAAAAGTATATGACTACGAATCGTATTTGTTGCATCGCTATTAGAGAAGGATTACAGCGCTATCGTTCTCTCTGTTGTTAGATACATTACTCTCAATCTAAATTAACCGCCATCGGGTAATTCCGCTACTTAATAAATCACACTTGGATGCAAAATTACAAAAAATACAGAATTTAAAAATGGCAAATAATTATCGGTAGGGATTTATGGTACGTAAAAAAATGTTTGTTTCGTTTAGAATATACCTCTTCTGAAAATTTAATCCATAATATAAGAAACGGAAGAAGCCAATTTTGTAACTTTTCATTTGATGAAGCGTAGATAATAATTTCCTGCATAGCATTCTTAATATATAAGTACGCATTTTTTCAACTATTAACTCAGCTTCCGTAGTTCTTAAAATATGTAAAATATGAATTTGAAATTAGGATGAATCCAAGCGAAAAGCTATATTTGTTTCACGATCAACAACTCATGCAAACATATTATAAAACATAAGTATACCGTTTCACATTTCAAGCATTCATTTTTGAAATTTATCTATTGCAAGAATAATTTCATGCATATCTGTTGTAAAATCATGGACGTATTTGCTTTATGGGGAATTAAAACCGTTAAAAGTAGACCAAATGACTCGGAAACAGGTGTATACAACAAAATACCCTTACTGAAAGTAATCTTAACGATATCGAAATATGTATCTGAAGTTTAAAGTAACTAAGCTATTGCTTTAAGTGGCACATTTTAGGCACAAATCTCAGAAAAAGGCTGTTTCGAGTCACGCTTAGAGTCGCAAAATTGACCCATGGAATGTAATATTGACGTTTGTATGTTATCATCGTGTATGTGAGGTTAAAGCACTTGACTTAGGTTCATTTTACATGTTAACAACAGGGTCGTAAACATGTCAAATGATCCGTAGAGGAAAATATTGTCGTAAGGCCACTACCTCTTTTGCTTTCGAGTATTATTTTAAACTTACACGTATTTTATGGGCAATTTTCCTAAGAAATATTTTAAGAAAACTGTCCATGAAATCGATTCTTCAGCATATTTTCAATTTAGTAACTTAATTTTGATAAAACTATTAATTTTCCTTAGAATTTGTGTAGAATTGTAAAGGCGTAAAATGAAAATAATTAATTTAAAAGTAACTCACAAATATTTTAATAATAGTAAATGTTCGTTTCGCATATTATTGTATCGTCTTTTTGTGGCAAAAGTTTTCATCAAGGATTTCTTTTTAGAATCCAATGTTTTGTTTTAAGAGAAAATTAGTTTTACTACTAGAGTTAAAAAATAAAGGATTAGGCATCAATATGGTAGTATTATTTGTAGTTTAATAAAATACCGTTAAGGTAGTAAGTCTTTATCTGCAGCTTATTACGTTGTCTCCGCTAAGAACCAACAGAATTAAGGCTTGCATTTTTAAGGACTTTAAGATTTAATGAAGGCTTTCACTGTTAAAGAATTCAAAGCTCCTAAAAATGTAAAATAATTTGTTTTTAAAAATATTTTTCAGGAATGTAAATCTTGCGTTTATAGACAGCTTTCGAGCCCCTAATTCAAAAATTTCATGTTCGTTGCCCTGCAAAAACAACGGGAATTTTTAGCCCAAAAGAACGTTAGCTCCGAAGGGCTATTAATTCCATTTTGGCATTTTGCGTCGATTCACTATAAACGGCGAGTCATTTTTGAAATTGTTGCCACCAAATATTATCGCCTTGTATTATTTTTAACGAAATTAAATAATGAAAAATCTGCATAAATGTATGTACGTTTCTCGCATTGTGATAAAACAACGGTACCTAGAAACCATCAAATTTCGAATAACATACGTCTCTACCCGAATTTGGGCATCTGGAAGCCCAAATTTAAAATTTGTTTTACTGTCTATTTCGTAAAGCATTTATGAGTTTTTGATTAAGAAACGCAACCATTTCCAAACGAGCAATGGCAACATTGTAGGAGAGGGGAAAAAAAAGAAAAAAAAAACATTTTTATCTCCTACGCACGAGACTATGCATCGGAAATTCTAAAGATATGCTCTTTTAAATATTTTGCGATATTGCTGTTGGATTGAATTTTACGGTTTAAGGGCGAAGAACATGTATTTAATAAATAAAGGTAACGCACAAAACGTTAAAAAATGTTCTTTTGGGTGTCATATAAAATCTGAAAAGCTTTCAGATAATAATCTGAAAATTATTATTATAATTATTAAGGGCTAAAAGGCGTTACCCCAGAAGGGCTCTTAATCTCGAACCGGTATTTTGCGCCGAATCACTATAAACTGCTGTATAACTTTTCAAATTATTGCTGCTAAATATTACCGCCTCGTGTTATATTTAAAGAAATAAAATAATGAAGAATCTGCAGGAAGGTATGTCTGTTTCTCGCCTTACGAAAAAACAACGACACCTAGAGCCATCAAATTTTGAATAGCATAGTCCTCCACCCGAATATGGGCACATGGAAGCCCTAATCTTGAATTTCGAATTTGTTGTATTATCTATTTCATATTCTTAAGCTTTAACGAATTTTTTATTCAGAAACTCCCCGATTTCAAAGCGAGCAGTGGCACCACACTGTACGGAATAAAACATTTTTATCTCCAGCGCGCGAGACTGTCTATCGGAAATTCTAAAGATAGGGTATTTTTAAATATTTTTAGCCCAAAGGGGCGTTAGCCCAAATGCTTTCGAAACTTGTGTGTATGTGTTAATACCCCCTCCCCCTTTTTAGCGCAAGATAAAATCTCAAAGATTTCAAATTTTATTACTATTATTATTATTTTTATCCTACTCTTAGCGAATTACAATGCTAAGTGTATTGAAGTAAAGGAAATTATGTAGAAAATGAGACAGAATTTTTTTAAACAAAATTTCGGATCAAACCTCTACTTGTGTCCATTGCTTTACTTATACACAGCTCATTATTATACATTTATTCATTAATTTATCATATACTGTTTACTTTATTTTGTAAATTCGAGGCATTTTACATCTTTTTTTTAAAGATATGTATGTGTGTCTACAAGATACGATGCAAGATGCCTCGAGTTTCAGGAAAAAAAAAGCAAACGAAAAACAAAAAAGTTGTAATCTAAAGTAATAACTCAGTAATTACTTACGAACGCACCCTTAATATTTTCATAGCATAAAAACAATCTATTTTTGGACACTTATGTAGAAATTTTCTTAAAATCTATCCCAAAAGTTCTTTGTTTTAGATTTAAAAATCTTTTAAAAGGAAAAGCAAAGAGAAAAAAATACTCTTTATAAACTGAGTTTTTTAGAGCAAATTAAGTGATAAAAAGCATTTTTATTTTAGTAAACTCCAAGTTATTTTGACACAGCTCAAGAATTTTCAACCGCAGGAAACATAATGGCCATAAGAGCGACTAAAGCTTAGTACCGCTCATTAAGCAGACTAAATGATTTACATTCTATTAATTCAAGACTGCATTGTGCATATTACTCCAAAAGTTTCTTCATCTGTCATTAAAGCGTTTCAATGCTCCTTAA
The DNA here is from genome assembly GCA_000611955.2 of Stegodyphus mimosarum. Taxonomy (NCBI): domain Eukaryota; kingdom Metazoa; phylum Arthropoda; class Arachnida; order Araneae; family Eresidae; genus Stegodyphus; species Stegodyphus mimosarum. The sequence continues at coordinate 240,615 of KK120725.1, read as the reverse complement.
TTTTAATCCTCCTCCAATTTATGCTGGTAAATCAGCGCTTTCTTCGAGTTAATTTAGATTCCAGCGAAACAATCAACATAAAATTCCTATTAACGTATTATTTGTGTTTAATTTAGCGTTGCCAGTTTGTAACTATTGCTTGTGTAACAAACAGGGGACTGTCTCATAGATTCACAACACATGCTTTAGAAGATTTGCTAAGTACCATATACAAAGGAATTTAAATACTACATATTAATACCTCGATTTAATATTAAACCAAAATGCTAAATAAATTGAGACTGAATCAGTATCCAAATTTTTAGTTTTTTTAAGCAGTTTTCTTTTTTTTTTCCTTGTACGAAGTAAAGTAAGTATTGTAATCGCGGAAAATTTCGGGTGTCATGTTTTAACGAAAATATCCATTTCAACTGGTCTCGAAACCTTTTGACGATGTTTTTACTTGGCATCCGTATGTACGAACAGAATAATGGATTATTTGTGCCAAAAAGGATTGTAAATTAGATTTAAAATGGATTCAGCTGAGATTTCTTTCTTGACGTCTGTACGTACGTTCGTACCTATGTATGTATCTCCCATAACTCAAGAACGAATAGCCATAGAACTTTGAAATTTTGTATATGGGACTGCTATAATATGCACTTTTGCATCTCCCTTTTTCGTAGCAATCGGCTGCACCAACCGTATATAAATATGTAAATATGTATAGGCATAAAATTTAAAGTAAAAGTCGGAACTAAATTGAAAAATTATAATTTCTTCTTTATGAAGACCCTAACTAGTTCTTTCCTCTGGAAAGGCGTAACCAAAAGGAGTACATATAAAATTAAAAGAAATCTCAAATACGTAAACTAAACTGAAAATAATGCAAAAAGGAACAAAAAACTTAAAAATATGTATTAATCTCCTCTGTTTAACACTTCAAACAGAATTTGTCAACGGAAAAGTGCTTTGAAGCCTTAATCCAATTTGATTAATGAGTTCCCAATACATGTTTCGTTCCTCTGAATCATTTGAGGTTCAAAACCGCTTTATAAAAATCCAATATTTACCTCAAAACAACATTTTACTGGCTCTCAAATGCTCAGATCTTTTCCTTACATGTATTCTCAACCACATGGCTCCAAAATTAATATACAAAAGTTGAAAACTAAAATATTAAAAACATAAAAAAAGCTTAAAAAAAAAAAAAAAAAAAAGCTTAAACAACCTAAAAAGGCCAAATGAACTAATTGCAACCACATACAACAAGGGGCAACCCTTAACAATAAAAGAAACAAATTTTTCCACAAATGAAAAAACTTATTTGGTCTAGCATTCAAAGCCTAAATGAGGGTGGCTCGAAAGCGTATTAAATTAACTTTTTTTGGAATCTTAAATAATTGCCCCAAAAGATGACGTATAACTATATAACGTATAACATATAACATAAATATAACGTATAACATAACGCATAACTATATGTAACTATATAACGTAGTCATAAAAATCTGCCGAGAACTAACAAAATTTTAATAAAAAAGCTTTAAAAATGCCAATAAAATGCTGCCGACAACTAACGAACTTGAAATAAAAAGCTTTAGAAATACACATAAAATATTCAAAAGAAAAAGCTGCCGAGAACCAAAGAAATTTTTTATGTTTATTTAAACTGTGTTTCCTGACCCACTTAGCTTAGTCATTTTATTCTTATATGTTTGTATATTGTACATTTTTTGCTTTCAAAGTGATTGAATTATGCAGTTTCTATGTTCCGGTTAAGGCTTTTATGCCCTTATGCAATAGTTGTAGAATTAAAAGTAGCGCGTTAAGCCTAACGAAACGCCATTAATTTACATTCGAAACTTAGCAGAGTAGTGAATTAAGTCAGTTTCTGGACTTGCAGTGTGTTTTTGCCGAATGGGACCAAAAGTAATCTTTCCGTTTTGTGCACCGAAAAATCTGCCTTCTTGCACGATGGCCAAATTACTTGTTTTTGTGTAGAACTCTACTTTTAATTGTAATTTTTTTAAATTGTTTTAACTGTATTTGGGGTTTTATATTTTTCTATATTTTTCAATTTTTTATAAAGACATTTTGAGGTTTTACGTATTTCTGCCTTGCCGTTAAATAAGAACTGAATTCATTGAATGAGAATTATATCTCTAATGAAATTCTAGAAAATAAGTTTAAATGAAATGCAGCAAAAATTGTGTATAATTAATTATTCCGTACGAGAAAGTCGTGTGGTGTACAGATCAGATTTTTTTATACAAAAAATCGTTTGACTAAATATTACAACAGAATCACTTTCTAATACATCTCGTAGTACTCTTCATTTTTTTTATTTATTAGTTTATTAGAACTGTATCTGTGGATTTTAAAATACTCTGCACTGTTTAAAAAAATTCCGATCTGGTATTTCAAATTAATTTCTGCAAATCACTATCATACTTGGGTATCTCATAATCGTTATGGTGCTAAGTTCGGATTGTAAAATATTTATTCATATAACAACAGGCTTTTTACTTCCTTGCACGAAGTAAAGGAAGTATTGCAATCACGAAAAATTTCGTGATTACAATAAGCCAATCGCTAAGCCTAATTTTTCTTACCATAGCAGCCATAATTGTTTATATTTGAAACTTAGCAGAATAGTGAATTAATTCTTTCTGCACCTTCAGTGTCTTTTTTGCCGAGTATGACCAAAAAGAAACTTTTAGTTTTGTGCACCGAAAAATCTGCATCTGCTTGCTAGCCGAATTGCTTGTTTTTGCGCAGAAACTCTAATTTTAATTGTAAAAATTCTTTTTTAATTCTTTTAACTGTATTTGGTGTTTTATGGTTTTCTATACTTTTCAATTTTTAATGAAGATATTTTGAATTTTTATGTATTTTTGCCTTCTTGGCGAAGTGAGAACTGAATTAATCGAATGAGAAATATATCTCTAATGAAATTCGAAGAAATAAGTGTTTCGTATTAGCAGAAATATTGTCGCCAGTCTGTCTGGACAGAGGAGAATGTTTACGAGTAGCACGTGCGCATTAGGTTAAGTGGCTGAATCGGCTGTGAAAACTGCTTCTTTTTTCTTTTTAAAATTTTTTTATACATCGTTTCAGATATATTATAATATTTGAATAGAACATGTAACAACGATTAAAATATTCTATAGATGATATAATTTTTGTGCAATCTGAGTTATTAAATGAATTCTATGTAACGCTGTTAAAGGAATCTAGTGCTAGAATGTCGCGCTATGGTAAATAAATATGGTGAATTTTAAAGAGTGCATTTATTCTATTGTGGTTGATAGACTATGGACGAAAGAGATTTAATTCACTTCTATAAGTTTAAATGAAAGGCAGAAAAAATGAATAATTTAATTTCGTACAAGGAAATCATGTATGGTATACATCAGATTTTTCATAGTTCACGATGAGAAAAATAGTTCTATGCCTTTAAATAATTTCTTGTTAGAAAACGTAATAAAAATCGAAATGCTTTACTTTTCACAAATATCAAGAAATAGAGTTATGAGAATAAAGAGAAATGGTATCTGTTTTCTAATAGTGTTCATACATGATACTGCCATGTTCCATCGATCAGTTAACACGTTTCTGAAAATGGTACGGATTATGTTTCTGCCAATGATCAGAAGTATACAGGGTCTTTTTTTCTTAAACTGACACTTCGTAGAGCCATCTGCAACTTTCTGTTTCAGTTAAAATGTCACCAAAATTAGTAGGGGGCCTAACGACGATATGGAAAAGAAGATTCCATTATATAAATTTAGGTTCGAAAGTTGCCGATAGGGAAAAATGTGGCGCTGTTCTAGTCTACAGAACTGAAAATTTGTATGGAACGTAAGCAAAATTTGAAAATGCAAAAGCTCGGCTATGTAAACAACAGAAGCGTCAATACTTCAGACTCTCGCTTACCTCAGCGCACGTTACTTGTGAAGTCATCTTCATGGTCGAAAGCAACCGCCGCTCTTTGCGAATTTAGAAGTCATAGCAACCTACGTAAATGTCTTCTGTCAGTTAATGCATTCAAAAGCATGATTCAGAAATTTACCTCAGTCGCGTTACTTGTGAAATTATCTTCATTGTCGAAAGAAACCGCTGTTCTTTGTGAATTTAGAAGTCATTGCAACCGATGCAAATGTCCTTTGTCAAGTAATGCATCCAAAAACATGATTCAGAAATTTCAATTGACAGGATCCTTGGCAGTTTGGTTTGGACATAGAGGTAGGAGGTCCTTTCGAACTCCGTGGGTTTGGAAGAGGGCAGAAATTAGTGTCAGAAGAGATAGTGATTGACGTCGCAACTACAATTGTTGACGGCACCCACGGAACCATTGTTGTATAGTAGTAGTGTCCGGGGAATGCATCAGATCCTGCTATTTAATAATTTTTTATAATTACATATTTCTAATAATGTGAGTAGTATCTTTAATTATTAAATTAATATCCACTGACATTTTAACAATTACCTGCAGTATACTATACTCATTAATACATACGATATCTATGCAATACATAAAAAACATTCTAGGAGAAGCAATAATTTTGGTAGAACTTTAATGTTTTCTCCTGGATTGTTGAGATAGCTTCAAACTAAATTTGAAAATCTCTTAAACTTTTCGATTCTTATCGTAGTTGTCAATGCAAAAACCTCTCAAACTCTTGCTCTTCTAGCCGGACTGAGCATCAAAATTAGGCCCTATTCGGAAAAAGAAAAAAACAATAATTACTTCAAGCAGGAGAAGACTCTGAATGGGAATTGCCTTATTATTCTCCAACTAGACTTTCTCCTACTAGACTCCGACTAGTCAATGTTGTAACATTGATAAGAACGGAAGAAGAAATCGAGGCAATTTTAGATTACTTATTTATTTTTTATTGTCGTTTTATTAAAGTCTTTTGCGTTGTTCTTTGCATTTCACACAGCTATAAAAGGCAATAAAAAATTCAACTCCATGTCCTTTGTCGGGATTTTTCGCTGCTTTCGATGCTTGATTAGAACAGTGAAACCAAAATGTGAGGAAATTCACATAAACTTGCTGTTGTTGTATACATTCCTACATGTGTTTGTAACTCAAAGAAGGTGATAGCCTGATAGCGATATTTAGCGTTTGTGCAATTGGAAGAATTTATTAGTTTTTCATTCAAGAACAAGGAACCTTTAAGCTCAACTCTAAATCTGATAACGAATTTCTAGAAAATAGATCGTTTCAAAGAATATTAAGGACCATTGCGTTAACTGCCGACTATTTTTTTAATATTCGAGTCTCTTCTACAAGGATTATATGTGCTTTTACTTATACTTTAGTTCTCCGTGTAAATAAGCCGATTTTAAACACTTGGGAAAAACTAGAAATAAAGATAACTTAATTAGAAGAAATAGTAGGTCATGACTGCATCAATAGAATAATATGATGCGGAATCTTGAGAACCTGAATAAGAGGATGAAAAAAATAATACTAAATTTATTAGTTATGAATTTCAATTTTCGTTCTTTGTGAAAAGGTAGTTATAAATTTCTTACTTTATTTCTTTATTCATATTTTTTTCTGCAGCTTAATGCCCGAAAATACTATGCATGTTTATATATAAAGAAACTTAATAAGAGGTATAAATAACATGGAAATTTTTTAAACCCGTCCTGCGCTATAGCTGCAGGATTGAAGTAAAATAAACTTAAAGCATCTAAAGTTAAAAGTAAATTGGAGTCAAAGCAAGGCGATTCCTCAACAATATTAATAATTGCATCCTTGTAAAGGGGTTAAATATAAAATCAAAAAATTCAAACTAAAAGAGTTTAAATAAGTTTTAAAAAGTTTAAATATTTTGTTCTGCTATTGGACACTTTGAGCCTTATCGCATACTTTCCCCAAGAACTACCGTCTTCGGCTTCTTCAGAGCTACTATGAATTCTACAAGAAACTCAGTTTGGCCATCTGAAGGAATCAAGTAAATTTTCGTTTGAAGAACGTCATAAGTTTGGGTCAGTAAGTTTGCGTTTTTTCAGTTTTATATTTCATAGGTTCTTCCAATTTTGCTTTTATTAGACTTTCAATTTTTTGCCAAAATGGGCTCTGCTTTGATTTTTATTATTTATGCAATCTCTATGAAAAATTATTCGTTTTTTGGAATTAAAAGCTTAGTTAAACAAAATCGGGGACCGCCTATTTTTAGAATATTGTTTAAATGAATATTTGGTTTAAAGTATACGTATATTACGATCTGTCTTTATATTCGAATTTGAATTTCGGATTTGTATATAATGTTTTTAGACCAATTTGCTTTTTTCGAATGGTCATTTTACAACATGTAATGTTTTGGTTTTTTTTGTAGTCA
>KK120725.1:212773-234208 GCA_000611955.2 Stegodyphus mimosarum | reverse complement strand
TAGGGAAAATCCTGGTACATTTGAGATTCACTTTTTTCGGTTTTATATGAGTTTCTATGTGATATAAATTTCTTTCTTTTTTCGGCTTTTGATCTCACATTTACCAGGAGAACGAAACACGTTTTCGAAGCATATTAATCAACTTTTATGAAGCTTTAATTCATTTTTTCCTGATGAGTTCTAAATTCAAGTTTCAATAAAGGGAAATTAATTTTTATATTTGTGTTAACTTGTATATATTTTCCCTTTTTGCACTTTTCGTACTACTATGATCATTTTTATTTTGAAATATTTTGATTTTATGTTTAACCCCTTAATGTCATCTGGGTCATAATAACGTCATCTGGGTTACACTGTATGTAATATAAATAAATTGAACACGCATTATTGTACATTTATAAAACTGAAATGAATACTTGAAAATTATCTTCTTGTTTTATCTTATCTTAAATAATATATGTATATCTTAATATAACCACTTTAATTAACAAGTCTTGATACTACACTTTTCGTAAAACGTTTAGGAAAAACTTCAATAGGACTAACTTTATAACTAAGTAAACAACCACTTTGTTGATACATGCTTCTTTTCTCGAGAAGTCAGGTAGGCTGGATGTAGAGATAGAATAAAGATCTCGCACACAGCCTACAATGCAATAAATTATGATCCACAACTTCCACAGCAACGCCGCAAGAACAAAGTCCACTAATCACAGTATTGAAATAAAGTAAGTAAATTCCAAAATTCCCATGATCGGTCAAATCTGAGTAAGATTGATCCTATTGAAAATGCTTACACTTAAGTCGTTAACACTTGTCCACTGGGCCTTCGAAGAAGCAAGATGTTCAGCATTCCAACAGTTTTCTCCTAAGCCACATGCTTCCATTAAGACTTGGGAGTAGATAACATTTAAATCGGTATCACGATATGTCGCTTGCTTAGATAAACGGTCCGCCCTCTCATTACCGAAAATACCACTATGACCTCGAACATAGGTAAAATGAATAAAAGCAGTTTGTTTAGTCGCATGTAATATAGAGTGAATTACCACCATCAGTTTTTCAGTCGATAGTGTTTACGTAGAAGACAGAGGAAGAGAAGAAAGTGAATCTGGGCAAATAAGATATTTAAACGTCTCATTCTTACGACAAGAGTTTTATATCCATTTAACAACGAGATTTAAGCTCCAAACTATGTTTTTGCGTGAGATGTGTATGCACGGAAGACAGAGTAAAGAACTCTTTTGTTTTCTAATTGTAAAATGGTTTTAAAATGGATTCGGAAGACATTTTTTTCTTGACGTCTGTCCTTGCATCCGTACGTATGCATGCATCTCACATAACTCAAAGACGAGTCGTTGTAGAACGTTGAAATTTTGCATATGGGACTGCTGTAACATGTAGTTGTGCAACTCCCTTTCCGTTGCAATCGGCCCACCAAACGTATATATATATATTCTTACTCTGTTACCCGGCTCAGTGAGCCCAGTTTTTTTATTATTATATGTTAGTAAATTGTGCATATTTTGCTTTAAAAGTGATTAAATTATGTTATTCTTATCTTTCGGTTAAGGTTTTTATGGTTTTAGTTAATTTGTCTGCAGTAGTTGTAGAATTATCAGTTTAAAAGTGGCAAGTTAAGTCTAACGAAGACGCAATCTGCTTACATTTGAAACTGTTAGTAGAATAGTGAATTAAGTCAGTTGGTCCACCAACTTCAGTGTCTTTTTGCCCGTTGGGATCAAAAGTTAACTTTCAGTTTTGGGCACCGAAAATTTTGTCTTCTGCCCGCTGGTCAAATAGCTTGTTTTCACGCAAACTCTCTACTTTAATTGCAAAAATTACTTTTTTAACAGTTTTAACTGTCCTTGGCCTTAAGTTTTTTCTGTAATTGATAATTTTTAATTAAAATGCTTTAAGTTTATATGTATTTTTGTCTTGCCCCGAAGTGAGAACTAACTGAATTGATTGAATGATAGCTATATCTGTAATGAAATTCGAAGAAATATGTTCAAATGAAAGTAGAATGTAGCAAAAAATGTGTATAATTTAGAAGGCAGTACAAGAAAGTCATGGGATGCCCACATCAGATATTTTAATTTATATATTATGCCGCGAACACTTAACAAAGATTATTCCTTTACCTTTCTCCATTTTGTTGAAAACATCGATTTCAGTGCTTTGGTTGCACGTTTCACTCTTGCGAAGTTAAGAGTTTACATCCCTTTTCATGTGCTAAGCTGAAATTTGAATATCTGGGTTTAAAAATTTCCTTTTTATGCTATTTAAATTTTTATCTTATGGCTTTTAATTATGTTCTTTATTATTTAGTTTCTATTTTTTTTAACCCATGGCGTTTAAGTACGTAATTTTGAAAGAACTGGAACGTGATTTGAAATGATTGCTTTCAGATACAGAATTGCATTGTTTGATTTGGTACTTAAAATTTGAAAGTATTTTTCTCCTCCTCCGCTTTTTTTTAGCCCAAAGGGCATTAGCCCAGAAGGGCTATTAATTTCTTTTTGTCACTCTGCGTCGATTCACTATATAAGGTATATCTCCCGCCTTCTTCGCATGCCTTCGTGGTGTAGTGGTCTGCATGCTCGACGCGTAACCGAGAGGTCCGTGGTTCGATTCCCGGCGAAGGCGTTGCTCATTTTTCATGACTCCTGCTTCGAAATAACCTAATGTCTCTACACTGGCGCCCGAACTAAAAAAAAGGTGGTGGATGATGATTCTCCACCACCGCAATTTGGCGATTGGATCCCTAAAACCCTAGTCGCCCTTTAAAAAGGGGAGTATATAAGGTATATCTCCCACCTTCTTAACGTGTCTTCGTGGTGTAATGGTCAGCACACTGAGCCGGTATTTCAGAGGTCCGTGGTTCGATCCCCGGCGAAGGCAATGCATATTTTTCATCTCTCCTGCTTGTAATTAACCTAATGTCTCTAAAGTGGCGCCCGAACTAAAAGGGTTGTGGATGACTCTCCACACCCAGGATTTGGCGACTAGGTCCCCTAAAACCCTAGTCGCCCTTTAAAAAGGGGAGTATATAAGGTATATCTCCCACGTTCTTAGCGTGCCTTCGTGGTGTAACGGTCAGCACACTGAGCCGGAATTTCAGAGGTCCGTGGTTCGATTCCCGGCGAAGGCAATGCATATTTTTCATGGTTCCTGCTTCCAAAAATGCCTAATGTCTCTACAACTATAAATGTCCGCATCACTTTTGGAACTGTTGCCACCAAATATTATCGCCTTGTGTTATGTCTGGAATTTGTTTTATTATTGACTTCCTATTTTATAGCACTTTAACGAATTCTTAATTAACAAACTCAGCGGTTACAAAGGAAGCAATGGCAATATTGCACGGGGGGAAAAATCTCTCTCTCTAAATATATATATATATATATGTCCAGCGCGCGAGACTGTGTCTTGGAAATTCTAAAGATATGCTCATTTTAAAATTATTTCGCGATATTGCTGTTGAACTGAATTTTATAGTTTAAGGGAGAAAAACATGATATTAAATAAATAAAGGTAACACACAAAACGTTAAAAAAAGTCCCTTCAGGCGTAATGTAAAACCTGATAGCTTTCAGCTTTTTTTTTGGGGGGGGGATTCTTACAAACCTTTTAAATTTGCATTTTAAAAATACTAGAAATCTTAAAGTGCAACGTGAGGAGCATACTTGCGTGTCTTACTATATTCTTTTATAAAACCTGACTGATTTGTTCATTATGTTGCAAGTAAAATAATGCGTTGATCCTTTTTTTAAAAAAAAAAACGAGGGCAATGTTCGAAAAGACAAGAGGGGAAGAATGCAAGTTTAATTTTTGAGGAAAATATATGCACTAATCCAGAATACTTACATGAATTTCACTTATGAAATTTATACTGTTAAAATGATACCGTATTTTAACAGTGGTAAGTTACGACGGTGATCGTGACGTACAGATCTTTTTCTCTCCTTTAACTGGCATGATCTTTTCGTGAAATTTTTATTTTCTAAAACAGGAAAAGTGTGTTTGCGTAGGATATGGCAAGAAATTTTTTACAAGGTTTCCTTTCCTCCTAAATGAAATTTTACTTTCTTTCTTTTAATACATTAATATAGTCTTCGCGTGTTGTATATTAGGTATTTTACTCTTTGAGTGCTAGATTTATAGTAATTTTAGCACAGTTAAATGCTTAAAAATTATTATGCTTTTATAAATATTTTCAAATATTTGGTGAAACATCCTTGATTGTGAAGCTATTATTAAGAAATGAGGAAACAAATGTATTTAAGGTGGAAGTAAACATAACTTTGGATACTGTTAAGTTGTAAGGAATGAAAAATCGGAAATTGCGCAAATAAATAACAGCGTAATAAAGTGAAGAATTCTAAATAATAGTTTCTAACTGGAAAGGTAACTCAATTTTTTATTCACACAACAAAATATTTTGAGAAACAGGAAGATGATACACAAATACATATATGGAAGTGTCCTAATTCCAAAGATTATCCATAAAGATTATCCATATATTCTAACCTATATAGTGTACGCAATAATCTTTTTGCTAAATCCAAAAACTTATAGTAAACAAAAAGCTACAACTTTTCATATAATTATATAGTGAATTTATAAACTTACACAAATAAAATATCGCTCTATAGTAGTTTTGACATGATCAAATGCCTCATAGAATGAATCCAAATGAATACATGTAGTAAACACTGGACGTAAGAACAAGGGAAACAATATTTCATCAAAAGCTAAAACTGAAAAAATTTATGGAAAGAGAATGGTATAAAATTAGTGTAAAAATTAGAAAATAATGAATTCAGTAGCTGTAAAACCGGTTGAAATGTGAAAGTAAGAGCGTAGCCCAGTTTATAAGCATTTTAAAAACTAAATAGTTTCTTTGTTTTAGTACTTCTCTTTTTAGTGTCAGAGGATTGTTTGCAGCTCTGATAACTAAGTTCTAATTTTTGTTTAAAAAGATTATTAAATTTTATATGTTACATGCAATAAAAGAAAGAGGGTAGCCCTTCAACTAATAAACATTCTGAAAGTTTAACAGCTTCTGTATTATAATAATATATTTTAATGTCTTGACAACTTTGTTGCCTGATTTTTTTTCCATATGGTTTATTTTTATTTATTTATTTACTTATTTTATTGCTAAATTATTAACGGTTGTATTACATAAAACTGCATAAAGATATTTAAAAAAAAGTGGAAACTTTTTCTAAATATGATTTACTAATTTGATAATAGAATCTAAGGTGCCCTAATAAATTTGTGAAAATCTTGGCTTTATAAGGTTTCCTTATGTTAATTAATCAGTTATTTTATGATTTAAACCTTAACTGTTACTTCTTCGTTCCGTTTCCAGGCCAGAATGTGAATTAGTTCTCATGTATTAAAACTGAGGTTTTAGACTGCAAGATAGAACTTATTCTGCTTCTCGCGGTCGCGCTACGAGTTTGCTATTCTAGATAAGATTTCCTCTTTTTGGCTTTGCCGACAGTTGAAGTCTCGCTGATGAAATCCTAGACAATTTCGGGATTAAATTGCTCTGTGTAGCCTTCGGCTATTAGATTTTAGTCCTAGAACACTAGTTCCCTGTCATAAGCATATCCCTGGGGGTATGCGATGGCTTCATCAAAGGTACGCGAAACTATTATTAGCAAAGATAGAAAGCAACAAAGAGTTAAATTGACACCACATGACTTTTGTGGCCTGTTAAATTACACTATTTAATTCTACTGAGTTTCCAATGTAAACAAATATGGCTTAACTCGCCACTTCAACTTTTACAGTGTTGATAATTCTATATCCATTGCATGCAGATTAACTAAAGCCATAAAAATCTTGATCGGGACATAAGAACAACATAATTCAATAAATTTAAGGCAAAAAATGCACAATTTACCAACCTATAAGAATAAAAAAAGCTAAGCTCACCAAGCCAGGTAACAGATTGGGAATGTATACATTTATATACGACTGATTCAGCAGATTGAAACGAAAAAGGGAGGTGCACAAATATATGTTATAGCAATCCCATATACAAAATTTCAACGTTATACGGCTACTCGTTCTTGAGATATGCAAGACACATACATACGTACGTACGTAGAGACGTCAAGAAAAAAGTCTCTTCTGAATCCATTTTACAATTTTTGTCAAATATAGTCCTTTATTCTTTCCGTACGTACAGACATCACACAAAAACATCATGCAAAAGATTTAAAGAGGGGTTGAAATGGATATTTTCTTTCGCATTTGCTACCCGAAATTTTTTCGCAATTTACAATACTTCCTTTACTTCGTTCAAAAAGTAAAAAAGCTGAGAGCCGTTTACCTAGAAGAAGGAGGAACTTTGAACTTTATGATATTCATAAGGGATGGAACATCAACCTATCTTACTACATTTGATTGTCAACTTTTTTTTTTTAACTGAATAATAAGGAGTGCCCCGATGTTACTTTTATGAGCGTAAAGGCTCATTTTCCGTACGGATTTTATACATTTATATACTTATTTACAGGTACATAAAAAACACGTTTTTCATTTTGGGACAGATTTTACTTTCGCTGAAAACATTTTTCGTGGAACTCAGTCTGGCATCAGTCTCAAGTTTTACGTCGGTTCCATCGGAGTCTTTTTCTTAATTCCGCTAAAATACCGTTCTTTCTCCTCAGATGAGGAAGATATAGTTACAGATTAGGAATGGAAATTTACCGCATAGCTATTTGAAATATTTACGCCGAGACTTCAATCACATATTTTTTCACGCGACTTTCAGAACTTAGAGGCAACTTTACACAAGTCATAAGGATCTTTAGCCCTCTGAATTTTGATATTGAAGTTTCCTGAAGTCTAATTGTATTTGCTTATGTGACGCCATCCAGTGACTATGCCTAAATGGAAAGATACTGTGTATCAATTATTCCTTTATAAATACTGTCTTTGTTTTCTATAATGTCTTAGCTTGGGTTCAGATATTCCTGAATAATGGTGGCTGCAAAATTCAGCATTTATTAGAAAGAATTTTGTGTTCTTTTGTGCATGAATCTAAGTTTGACAAACATAACTGTTCAATTAAAAAAAAGTATATATATATATCTGAAGGGTTTCAGATTCGTTCCAAAAAGTCCAAAGAGGTGTTTTTTTAAGATTTTGTGTATTGCATTTATTTATTAAATATCACGTTCTTCGCACTTAAACCATAAAATTCAGTTCAAGAGCAATATCGCAAACTAATTTTAAAACACTTACAATTTCTGATACACAGTCTCACGCGCTGCAGATAAAAATGTTTTTTCTGTACAACGTTGTCGTTGTTCGCTTTGAAATCCTTGAGTTTGTTAATCAAATATTCCTTAACGTTTTACAAAATATGAAATCGATAATAAAACAAACTCCAAATTTCAAATTCAGGCTTCCAGATGACCATATTCGGGTGGAAGCGTTCAATATTCAAAATTGGATGGCTCTGGGTACCGTTGTTTTATAACAATGCGAGAAACATGCATACATTCACGCAGATTCTTCATTATTTAATTTCTTTAAATATAATGCACGACGATAATATTTGGTGCCAACAATTTGAAAAGTGAAACAACGCTTTTAGGGAATCAACGCAAAATGCCAAAACGAAATTAATAGTCCTTTTGGGCAAATTGCCCCTTTGGGCTAATAAATAAAAAATCCGAAATTTTCAGATTTTATATTGCGCCCAAAGTGGCGTTTTGTTTTAGTCCAAAGGAGCTTTTTAATCCAAAGCCCCTGAAGGACTATTGTTTTCGTTTTGCGATTTTGCGTCGGAAACATTAAACGTCGTTTCACTTTTCAAACTGTTGCCACCAAATATTGCAGCCCTGTATTATATTTTAAAGAAATTAAATAATGAGGGATGTGCATAAATGTTATGTATGATTCTCACATTGTGGTAAAAGGACGATATCTAGAACCACCGAATTTTGAATGACGTAATCCTACTGCGGATGTGGGCATCTAGAAGCTTAAATTTGAAATTTGGAATTTGTTTTATTAATTTTAACGGAGTTTTGATAAGCAAACTCAAGGATTTCAAAGCTAGCAATGGCAACGTTGTACAGAAAAACCATTTTTATCTCCAGTGCGTGAGACTGTGTATAGGAAATTTTAAAGATATGCCCAGTTTAAAATTATTTTGCGATATTGCTATTGAACTGAATTTTATGGTTTAAGTGCGAAGAGCATGATATTTAATAAATAAAGGTAACATACAAAATGTTAAAAAAATGCCCCTTTGGACGTAATTTAAAATTCTGAAACCTTTCTTTCAGATTTTCCTTTTTTTTCGGGGGGGGGGGTCCCATTTACACACATACACGTTTGAGAGCATTTGGGCTAAAAATATTTAGAATTGGCATAGCTTTAAAATTTCCGATAGGTAGTCTCTCGCGCTGACGATAAAATATTTTATTCTGTAGAGTGTGTTGCTATTACTCGCTTTGAAATCGTTGAGTTTGTTAATCAACAATTCGTTAAAGTTTAAAAAAAGTCTGAAATGGATAATAAAGCAAATTTCAGACTCCAAATTTGTGCTTCGAAGTGCTCATATTCGGGTGGAGGATGTCGTTATTCAAAATTTGATGGCTCTGGGTATCGTTGTTTTTTCACAATGGAAGAAACATGCATACATAGATTTTTCATTATTTAATTTCTTTAACTATAATACAGGGTGATGATATTTGGTGGCAAGAATTTAAAAGTGATACAGTGTTTACTGGGATTCGGCGCAAATTTCCGTTTCGGAACAAACAGCCCTACTGGGCTAACACCCTTTGGGATAATAATTAAAAATGTGCTAAACAAAATGTTTTATTCCCAGTGATCCAGTGATTTTATGGCTTTCTATTTTATATGAGGTACTTATACAAGAAAAAAAAAAAGAAAAAAAAAACCCCGCAGTATACAATTTTATAAAGAGTTAACTAAGTTCTGTGTTATTTCAGGTATCTTAATCATGGTTTTTGTTTGTCTTTTAGCCTTTATGAAATGATTGAAAATAATTGCAATCGAGTTTGAAGTAAAAGATTATAGGGTCTATCGAGATTGTAACGCATTGCATACAGCATATTGCTTTCAATGCATTTCAAAATTCTTGCCTAATTATTCATAAACTCATTCTTTTCAAACATCCGGACAGGTGCACTAGTTGATCATTACGAAATTAATAAATCTACAAAATTCTTGTTGAATATTTTTGAATTTTTAATGAGGTTATATCGCAAAAGAGGACGTGACGAATACTCCTTCGCCAGCATAAAGTCAGCGTAATGGGCGGAACCTGTGCGTGAATTTGATTGGCGACAACAAGCATTCTGAAGTGCGTGTCAACACGACGTCACGTGACTTTCTCTTCGAGCGTCGAATCCCCCTTCGATGTTCATGAACAAGGACAATAACTGAAGTTACGCGTGGGTTCATATGCTTTCAAATGTAGAGAACAGAACACCGAATATTTATTTATTTTTGGTAATTTTTATTCATTTGTTTTCATGCAGTTTAAAAAAAGTAAAATGCGCTTTATGTCCACGAAGTTCTTTGCACTGTGTTAGAATCAGACAGCTAGTGATAAGAATAGAAACAATGGATTGAAATGATATAAACAAAGGTACATATTTATTAAATATATCACTGATTCTATCAGGCAATTTCTTATATAAGCAAAAAATTATCTGTCAGATAAACGAACTCATGACAACAGATGTATATAATCATTTATTCATTTTTCATATGCATAAGGTTATCTGAATGTCACAGACTCATTCTTTTTCATTACGAGACACTGACTGATAAATCGAGGGGGAGAAGAAAGAAAGAAACACTCTTGCAACATAAGAAAAGAAGAAAAAACTTCGATATATCTTAACACTCATGTCCTATCAATTTGTTTGTTGATTTAGATTCCTATTAATCTAAATTGGCAAATCCTATTAATCTAAATTAACTTTTGCTAATTGGTGCCATTTCTGAGAAAAAACATTCGATGAAAATTCTAGTTAATGAGACTTTAGAAATTATTTCGTTGCGTAGAAAATGTTGAAGCAGTGTTGCCAAAAATTTTGATGTAAAGTAGAGATTGAAAAATTGAAAAGAAGCACGTGACATCAGATATTACGTGATTTTTCGCGACGTTATTGGTACGGGAGCTCACTTCAACTCTGACGTTAACGCAAATTCAATCTCCTTTAGTTTCATAAATTACAAGTTGTTTTATTATGTATGTTTTGAGGAAATTTTTAAAACCATATTGTTGGTTTTCCTTTGTTAATCCAAAGGAGCAATTTTCCCAGGACTGTTAATTTCATTTGGGTATTTTGCGTTGACTCACTACAAGCGTTGTTTCACTTTCCAAATTGTTGCCCCCAAATTTTATCGCCCTGCATTATACTTGAAGAAATTAAATAATGAAGAATCTGCATAAATGTATGTATGTTTCTCGGATTGTGATAAAACAAAAGCCATCCAATTTTGAATAACGTAATCCTCCTGCGGATATGGGCATCTGGAAGCTCAAATTTGAAATTTGGAATTTGTTTTATTACAGATTTCATATTTTGTACAACTTTAATAAATTCTTAATTAACAAACTCAAGGATTTCAAAGCGAGCAATGGCAATAAAAAAAAAAAAAAAAAAAAAAAAAAAAAAAAAAAACATTTTATTTCCAGCGCGTGGGAGTGTGTATCGGAAATTCTAAAGCTATGCTCATTTTAAAATTACTTTGCGATATTGCTCTTGAACTGAATTTTGTGATTTAAGAGAGAACATGATATTTAATAAATAAAGATAACACACAAAATATTAAGAAAAAAAAAAAAACCTTTAGACGTAAATTAATCTGAAACCTTTCAGATTTTTTTTTTTAAATTTAAATAGTCATTTCATCTTTTAATTAATTTCAATCAGTTTGTGTTCAGTTAATTTGCTATTGTTCAGTTAATTTGTTTATATCCATTGCTATGTGTTTCCTCACATTTGGTTTGTTAACGCTGTTGTACTAATTCTTTTTTTGATGTGACAATTCATTTGTACCTTGTTTCTTTCTTTGTTCTGATTATTAACATTTTTTATTGAATCTTACATTCTGACTGTTAAACTAATTTCGTTTCATGAGCTTTTGATTGCTAATGAAGACTGCATTCTTTCACTGTTAAATTGTTTATGCTGTTATTCAGAAACCTGGTGTTGCTTTAATTTTTTAGTTTCTACAACTTCAAAGAGTTTTAGAAATTGTGTCGGTATTTTCTTTCCTTATTTTATTATAATAATGTACATGTAAACAAAGATGGAACATCCAACGCCGAATATATGTAGACTCATATTAGGCAAATTGATGACATTAATTTCAGTTGCTTGTTCTTTGAGCAATTCAGGTAAAAGGAATTCACCTGAATTAGGGATACCTACACCTGAATTAGGGGTACCTAACTAGTAACGAGTTGGGCATCCTTTGGCCTTGATAACGGTTGCCACACGACGAGGCATAGATTCAACAAATTTCTGGAAACGTTCCAAGGGAATAGCTTGCCAAATATTGGCTAAAGCTGTCCATAATTCAGTAAGGTTCGTTGGTGCTATGTGATGGCCTTTCACGCTTTGTTCCAAAACATCCCAAAGATGCTAAACAGCATTCAAGTCTCGGCTTCTAGGTGGCCAATTTATGACAGAAAAGTCAGAGAAATGCTCATCCAACCAGCCAGTAGCCAACCGGGACTTGTGAGAGGTACAATTGTCTTGCTGGAAAACTCCATTACCGTGCGGATAATAGAACAGCATAAACGGATGGAGGTGATCACCCAGCAACTCTACGTACCGAATTGCATTGAAGGAGGTTGGTACACGTACCAAAGATCCCAAACAGTGCCACGAAAAAACACCCCAGACCATGATTGAACCACCATGCCCTTGTACAGTTCCAACCTGGCACGCAGGATCCATGGCTTCATGAGTATGACGCCATATTCCCAGCCTCACGTCGGCTTTAAGTAGTCGGAATCGAGACTCATCATTCCATGCTTCTCGTTTCCAGTCCTCTACACTTCAGTCTCTGTGCTCTCTTGCCCAGGCAAGACGTGCAGCCCTATGGCGAGCATTGAGCAATGGTATTCTTGTAGGTTGACGGTTCCCGAAACCCATACGGCGAAGCGAGCGTTGCATAGTCCGTTTACTTGACTGTACGACTGGCACCGTCATCAAACTGAGTGGTAATTTGAGCTAATGTTTGTCTTCGCTGGCTACGTACAATACGCCTGAGCTGTCTGGCACCACACACTGCCAAGGCTAATTGTTCTTTGTAGTTTGCCTAATCATTAGTTTCTTGTCCACCGTCCATGTATTCTTGCTATACTTTTGACACTGTCGACCTTGAAAATCCTAGCTGTCTGACGATTTCGGAAATTGAATGGCCCATGACTCGCACACCTACGATTTGTCCGCGATCGAAGGCGTCTAAATCAGGCAGTTTACCCATACTGGCAATACCAACAACTAATTCAGATCAACCACAGTACGCGCTATATATGCAGCCACAAAGCGCCCTCACTTGCGCATAAATGATGCGCAGCGGTACACGATTTTCATAGCCCTTGCTATCCCCAATTCAGTAGCACTTCAGTATATATATATATATATATATATAGTTGATAGAAAGTAGTAGATGAACAAGAGACCTTTTCAGTCAAGAATTTTGCGCATTGAGCTGCAAAATTAAGATTAAAGCCAGGTTAAGGGAGTAAAATTCTAAAAGCATTCTCCTAAAAGTAAATGAGAGACATGTTCCTAGCAAAAAGAGAAAAATTCTAAAGGCAATCTCCTAAAAGTAAATTTGATACTTACTTACTAAGGTATAAAAATTTTAAACAAATTAATTACTCAAAAGAATAACGCAAAAAAAAAACTAAAAACTAAGAGTTGGTATTTAAGAAAAACAAGATTTAAAAAATTTGTAACACTTTAAAAAACATTTAAAGCACAATCACAATTAAAATTAAAAAACAGAAAAAATACAAAAAAAAAAAAGGCAGTAAATGGCAATTTAGCCTATGTCGAGGTTTTTGTGGACTTTTCAAGGGAAAAGCACGCCTCATACATAGACATAGCCATCATACATAGACGAGCTCATACATAGGTAAACTCCATTACGCGTTTCGTCAAACGACAATAATTGAGACAAAAGCAAAAAAAATTTTTAACAGATAAAAACAGATAATAATCTACATAATACCGTAGGTCTCAATTCTCGTTCCTTTTCCCGACGCGCCTGCCATAAAATTTTAAAACAAATAAAAGTACTACAGAGCAACTTTTAAAAAACTTGGTAAAGCTAATGTACAAATAAACAAAAGAAGCCAATTGAGCATGAGTCAAATTATTAAGGGAGATCCCAATGAGCTAGAAAAATTAGGCTTAGTTAACCAAAAAAGCAAAATAAACACAATAAAATACAAGTGTCACCTATTGAAAACAAAGCAAAAGAAATTGAACATACCTGTACCATATTTGGGGGGCGGGGAGTAATAAGTTCTTTATTCTGTCGTACAGATGTCACGCAAATACATTAAGTGCATTCGATAGCGGTCAAAATGGAAATTTTCTTTAAAATATGATACAAGAAATTTTTCGCGATTACAATACTTCTTTTTTACTCCGTAAAAAGAAATAAAAAATCTGATGTCTACACCACATGACTTCCTTGTACAGAATATTAAATTACACGCATTTTGCATTGCATTTAAACTTATTGCATTGAATTAAATCTAGTTCGTTGATAGCACATAAACCACAATGCGCTCTTTAAAATTCACTATGTTTGTTTAGCATAGCGACACTCTGTCGCTAGGTTCACTTAACAGAGTTACATCTCGTTCAATTTATAATTCAGAATGCACAGAAATTAAGCATATCATCTGAAGAATTATCTAATCGTTGCCACATATTCTATTCAAATACTGAAATAAGTATAAAACGATGTATAAAGGAAATTAAAAAAAAAAAAAAAAGAAAGAAAAAAAGAAAAAGAAAAGAAAGAAAGAAAGAGTTTTTCACTGGCGATCCAGTAATTCTCAGTCAATTAATTCAGTTCTCACTTCGCAAAAAGGCAAAAATACATTAAAAACTCAAAACATCTATATTAAAAATTACCAAGTAATTCTTACAAACTTATTTCCTCGAATAAATTCCAGAATGGATTAAGCATGATTTAATTCGGAATAATAAAAGAAGGCATTATCTTTGTTGTTGCGAATCTTAGTTTCTCTGGATTGGCAACAATTCCACCATTCTGCTAAGTTTCAAATGTAAACAGTAATAATTTAATCAGCTCTATAAGTGTTATACTCCTATCAAAAACAAAAATTAGGCTTAGCCGCACTTAAGCAACTTTTAAACTGTTGATAAATCTACAAATATTGCATACAGATTTACTAAAGACAAAAAAACCTTAATTGGAAGATAGGAACAACATAATTCAATCATTTTTAAAGCAAAAAATGCGCAATTTACCAACATATAAAAATAAAAATTTGAGCTTACTGAGTCGAGTACCTGAGTGGGTACATATATACATATATTTATATACTTTTGATGCGGCCGATTGCAACCGAAATAAGAGGTGTACATGTACGTGTTATAGCTATCCTATATGCAAAATGTCACGTCCTGAGGCTACTCCTTTTTGAGTTATGCGAAATACACATACTTACGTACGTATACATACTTACGTACGTGTACATACTTACGTACGTACACACGCCACGGAAAACATCTCTCCAGAATCCATTATAAATCAGTTTTATAATTTTTTGGGGGAAAAAGAGTCTTTTAGTCTGTACTTACATTCAGATATTACGCAAAAGATCGTTAAATTGCATTCGATAGCCGTCAAAATAGATATTTTCGTTGAAATATGATACCCGAAATTTTTCGCGATTACAGTACTTAGTTTTACTTCATACAAGGAAGTAAAAAAACAATCTGAACCCAGAATTGCAGTTGTTGATTGAAGCGCACTGTTAACGCGATGTAGTCAGTACCAACAATGTAACTCGTGCAGGCTACATTAGAAAGAGAGCAGTGTATTCTGTGAAGTTTTTCGATTAAACGGGAAGAATCGTTTCTCAACATAGCCCTAATAAAGAAACAGCAGGGGAAAAAAATATGAAAAACACTGAATGTTCCTGTTATTTAAAAGTCTAATGACGCAACGCACTGGAAAACAATTCTTAATTCATGATAACCAAAATTCGCGTTATCCAGTAAAACTTCTTGTAAGATCATATGCATCGCTGTCGGGACTTAAATTTTGTACCCATAAACCGAGTGTTCGCCTTAAGTAAGTTCATGTTAAGAAAAGGGGTTATTGTAATATGCGTACATATCCATTTGTGAATCGGTAACATTTTACTCTATAATAAGTCTCGGCTAAGACAGTTGTAGATTAAGTCTTGACTAAGATGTTTAAGATTACAAATGAAAGCCACTGCATAATTTATCAAGTTTCTTTGTAAGAAATTACACTAATCGCTTAACAAGTTCGGTTAGGAAGCTTGTACCATTCCCATAACACTGGCAGTCTCTTCTCTGTAGGCTATCAATTATGTGACATAACTTCCCGCAGCATCTTCTAACACAATGTAACCGCAGTTATTTCATCTTCATTTCCCACAAACTTAACAGCAGCGTATGTTCGGGTATCTGAATATCGCGACATCTAAATGTGATTTTAAATGGCCGCCATGCATCGAAAATATACATCCTTACACCGAGGATAAATGAAAGACAAGAACAATCATAATAACAATAAAATTCCCCACACGCGAGAACTTCTTCATAATATGCACAACGTGGTGACAAAGAAAGAAGTAATACGCCCTTTTTTTTCTTCTCCGGCGGAGTTGGGCGGAAGGGGTATTCGAGTTTATTATTTCGCGAATGCACGTGGAATGAGTGATGGGACAGACGCCCTTTCAACAGTGCTGCTGGGTAAGGGAGAAAGAAAAAAGAAATGGAAAATCAGCCGCCAAGTAAAAATAAAGCGAAAAGCATTATTTTTACATTTTTTTTGCGTCATTTTTACAGAACGATGAAGTCATACAAATTAGAAGAGTGTTTATCTTTCGACAGCCGTGTCCAAGATTTGGCTACGACTCGCATCAATCGTGATTCATTCATGAATTTGGCGACAATTCATTAATAATATGTTACTAAATTTGCAGCATCTGTGCAAGATATAAGTAGATAACCGGCCTTAGTTGCTCTAAAAAATCTTAGACCAGGATTTCTCAACCGAGGGAGGGAGTATTTCAGAGTTTTAGGGAGGAATGCGGTCAGCCTGACTTTTGCTGTGCCTTTAAAAATTATCTGTTGCATGTATTTTTCGAATTTGGGGAAAGGAAGGGGGAATATCTAGCAGTGGTGCAAGAGGTGCATAGGAAAAAAAAAAAACTGAGAACCACTGCCTTAAACTTACAAGCCTCCCAAACGGTATAATAGTTAACGGAGTCATGTGATACCAGAATGCCTACATTCGAATTCCAGAGATGGCATGGTTGTAACTGTCCATCTGTTCATACGAGGCAACGGTGGCCGCATATTAGATACCTCCACAATAAAATGGTGACCACTTCTGCCCTTAGGAGGGGGCCATTTTCGAATAGACAAGTTCCCGCTATTAGGGGAAAAATCTTTTTTTTCATATAAAAGAAGATGTGTATATTATAGTAATGTATTCAGAATGCGCCTAGAAGCTGACTGCTGGATATCCCAGATTGATTTTGCTTTTAATGCATTTTACACTCCGCAATGTCTGCTAGGCACCTTCTGACTATAACCTAAACTTTTACGAACATTTTAAGCGGTTAATTGCGATATATCGAACTTTTTGATATTAGATGCACTTAACTCAAGTTTTATGCATGGATCTCTACTTGCAAATGCGATGACGTCACGCTCTATAAGTGTATTCGTTATTACCTGTATATACTGTTGTAAATATTTGTTTATGTATTTTACTCCCTTGTTATTAGACGAACATTATGTCTTACCTGGCCTGTAATGATCTGCGACCCCCTTCTTCCCCTCACTGCTGCTCTTCGGAAATCCACGCTCACGAACACATCACTACCAAATGCCATTCGGGCTAATTTCATGGAGCCGGGAAACGTCGCACCAACTGTACGATATCTCCGGCATAAAGTGGAACTTGGAACTTGATGGTAATGTATTTTCATATATGTTATAATGTATTGTAGGGTGACGCAAGTTTTGAACTAGGGCTGTCTGATATAATATGTATTTTCATGTTCTAAGTGATAATGCTCGATGAATTTTAAAATATTTCAATTTCTCTGTATTATCCTAATAATTCGCTTCAGTAATAATTTCTTGGATTAAGTTCACGAATTTTTTTTCCTTACTCTATTCCTCAACAAGATTTTAATGTCGCGTAATTGGCGGTGAAAAAACTACATTAGCTTACTTTCGTTTGAACTATCTAGAAACGGCCTTAACATGCATGGAAAAACTGAATTTGATTGGATTTATTAAAATATCCGAAGAACATTAGGACTATCTACATAAAGACAGGTTTGCTTCCGTGGAGAGTTTCTAAGGAAAAGGAGCTTGCATTTACCTTGCGTAGGAAACCATAGCCAGTCCGTTCGGCGGGATTTAAACATTCAAAATAATAGTGGACTTACTCGCTTGGCCACTGGCGGGCCTGCATGACAAGCAACTCCATTTAACTTTTATAAAGATCATCAGATCACACAAGTTTGTATAGCATAAAATTTTCAAGATTTGTTCAGCAGACTTTCGAATTTATTCCTTCATCTGTAGAGTCATTAGAATTTATCTGGAAGCAGGAGACGAGATAAATGAGCAATGCCCTTGCCGGGACTCGAACCGCGGACCTCTCGAATACGCATTGAGTGTACTGACTATTACACCACGAAGGCATGCTAAGAAAGCTGGAGAAATACCTTATATACTCCCCATTTTAAAGGGCGATTGGGGATTAGGGCCCCAGTCGCCAAATCCTGTTGGTGGAGAATCACCATCCACCACCTTTTTAGCTCGGGCTCTAGCGTAGAATCATTTTAGAATTCTTCGAAACAAGGAAATCGAAGAAATGAGCAATGCCCTCGCCGAAACTCGAACCGTGGACCTCTCGATACGCGCCAAACGTGCTGAACGTGACGAAGGCATGCCAAGAAGGCGGGAGAAATACCTTATACCTCCATGAACGAAGACTGCTTAAACCCTTTGCTGTTCAACATAATAGAAATTGAAAATTTCTCAATTATAAACGTTATTTAAAGGTTCTTGAGTAAGCCGTCAAACACAAACCTCTTGGTGGTCTCTGGCAAGTTTAAATAACTAGAAGTGTTTCCTTGCAACTCCCTTTTCTTGCTCTTTTTTTTCCTGGAAGTCACAAGCTGCGTAATCCCACACAGCGTGAAACCTGATTCATGGAGTCATAGATTTAGACACACGCGTATTTGATTCATCTTCTCCGAATACATCTTACTCTATCGATGACATTATCTTTACAATATTCTTCAATTTTTTGCCACCTCTTGATATTACTAATTACCTTACAATTCCTCGTGTGTATGCTGTTCCGCCCAGTGACGTTTCGTCCCAAAATTCCTTCTCCCATCCACGTAACAATCCCGTGTATGTACCTTTTCGCCCGAAAATCCCTTCCCCCATCAAAGGATAACATTTGGTAGTTTAGCTTGGTTTAATTGATTATGAAAAAATATTCAAGATCTATCTGCCTAAGGGAAGGGATGCCTTCGTAGAGAACTTTCAAGGGAAACTGGCTCGTATACACATTTCACACTTGAAAACTACGAAAACGCCCATGCAGCCAAACCGCTAACCGGGATTCGATTCAAATCCTGGGCTGAACTATTAGTGTTCAGTAACTTTATTGCTCGGCCTCTGGTGAACCGGGTAACATTTGGACCTCCTTTTGATGGTTTTCTTTTCCTCTTTAATGTTCTTTCGGCCAAATAACCATTCCCCCAACAGAGAGGCTATCCTTCCGATAATACTCACTTTTTTCTTATTCGCCCCTAAGCGAAAATTGTTCTATGTTTTCCCCGCTCTTTAGAACTACCTCTGCTTAAAATTTTGCTGCAACTTCCATAAAATATTCTACGTAACAATATAGCTTAAATAACAGTATTATACAAAATATTATTATCTATTCATATGGTTATTAGTGCATTTAATAAATGCGTTCTAAAATTTTAATTTATTTGATAACTACCCAACAATTTCAAGCACTTTGACATTTTTCATTTAATTCTTTATATTTCAAGTGCATCTCCGTGGTTATTGAAGCAACTTAGCATGACAAATAAATTTTCTGCTTATTCTTCCTTTAGATGTTAAATCAATGAATATGCGTTTAAATGCAAACGGGTGATATTTTTATTTAACTTGGAAAGTCACCTTTCGATGCGGTTAGTTCTGACACCATCATTAGAGAAGCGAATCCAGATATTTCTGGAAATAAAGAAAAAAAAGAAAGAAAATTATGCTTCCTTTATTATATTTTTTTCTGGAATATTTCATTCATTTTTGCTTCCTTATTTGAAGTAAAGGAAGTATTCTAATCACGAAAAATTCCGAGTATCATATTTCAAAGAAAATATCCAATTTGACCGCTATCGAATGCAATTTAACGATGTTTTTGGGTGACATCTGTACATAAGGACAGAATAAAGGACTCTTTTTCCCCCAAATGAATTATAAAACTGATTTAAAATATGTTCAAAAGAGATTTTTTTCGTGGCGTCTATTCACATGTACGTATGTATCTCGCATAACTCAAAAACGAGTATCCTCAGAACGTTGAAATTTCGTACATAGCACTGCTATAACATGTAGTTGCGCCCCTCCCTTTTTAGTGGCAATTGGACACCCCAAAAATATTATATACCAGCTCTGTTAACTCGGCTCAGTGAACTAAGTCTTTCTATTCTTACATGTTGGTAAATTGTGCATTTCTTGCTTTAAAAAATGATTGAATTATGTTTTTTCTGCCAGTTAAGGATTTTATGCGCTTAGTTAATCTGCATGCAATAGTTGTAGAATTATCAACAATTTAAAAGTTGTTTAAAGACGGCCAAGCCTATTTTTTTACCGTAGCAGCCATATTTGTTTACATTTGAAACTTAACAGAATACTGAATTAAATCTTTCTGAACCTGCAGTGTCTTTTTGCCTAGTGGGAGCGAAAGGAAACTTTTAGTTTTGTGCACCGAAAATTCTCCCTTCCTGCCTGCTGGCAGAAATGCTTGCTTTTGCTTAAAAACTGTAATTTTAATTGTATTTTTTTAAAATTGTTTTAACTGTGTTTTATGTTTTTCCGTACCTCTTAGTTTTTAATAAAGATCTAATGTAAATAATAGTTTTAACTATCAAAAGGTTTCTAATATGTCTTCTAATATGTTTCTGTTACGTTCTATGGTACAGAATCATTTGCATGATAACCTAACAATAAATTCTTAATAGTGTAACAGTTTTTCAATAAACAGAAACATAGCTGTAAAAGTATTTATTAACAGGGCACAGAAACAGTTACAAAGAAAATATATATAAAAACAGAACATACAACCAAAACGGAACACCTGACGTCTAGAATAATGTTCGAGTAACGGAGACGTAATATTAGTGAACCCTATCCTTATCGCAGCTAAAGGTCGACTGCTGTAATTTGTTCTAGTCGCCACTAGATGGCGTTCCATAAAATAATTCGATTACATCCAAATACTAGTTCTGTTAGGATAGTATAACCTTTCTGAAACACACTGTCGAAAGACAGAAAGAAATAGATATATATATGTAAAGCAATAATTCGCAATAAATTATATATGAAAGTACAAGTTTGAAAGCACTGATATAAGAACACTGAGATGTAGATAATAGCAATGTTGTTTAGCGTAGATACTTGATCCATATTAAAGAGGAACAAGTCAAGCCGGATTAATTTTCTTTTTTTATTTAAATTCACATTTGTGGCCACAACTCACTCGGCACTCCAATCGTGCCCATTTCCAGGACATTTACATTTTTGATACTATGGCGACAGAAGAGTGTATGGCGGAGCTCCCACACAGTACAGAAATTGAATCAAAAAGTGACGCATCAATTAAGAGGAAGAAGGGAGGAGTCAAATGTTTCCGTTCGAGTTAAAAAAAAAGTTTTGGTTTACAATTTGGTGATTGGTCAAGAGGTAGCTGCATTAAGCGTTATGTAGAATCGCATGATTAATTTGAATGACGCAGTTTAGACTTATAGCGCTACTTTTAAGATAGAGAGATGGAGTCCTCAAATTAAATAAAAATAAAAGAGGTTATAGCCAATTAAATAGAAATTTG
>KK120725.1:201485-212047 GCA_000611955.2 Stegodyphus mimosarum | reverse complement strand
TATATATATACATATACAGGGTGTCCATTTAAACTTGAAATTTGCGAGCTGTCTGTAACAAAAACTATACAGCGGAATTGCATGAAAATTGGGTAATGGCAGAATGAAATGACTGGAATTTTATTGAAGGAAAAAAAAACAATGAATTTCAAAAACCACCTGTAGGTGGCGTATAATAGCTTTATTCAGAACATATAAATAATCTACAAAAGTTTACAAAACATGCTCGATATGATGTCCATCATTGTCTGCTACAATCTAGAAGCGTAAAATCGCATGTTCGACTGTTAAAAGCAGCATGAACAGGGGAGTGTTACGCACATGGTGTTCTATGCTTTCTTTAAAGTCGGATAGAGATGTGATGGGATCACGGTAGACCATAGACTTGAGGTATTCCCACAACCAAAAGTCGCAAGGATTCAAGTCGGGGATCTAGGAGGCCAACTTGTAGGAAATTGCCGGCTGATGATTCTGTCGTCACCGAATGGCGGCGGAGCACTTGTTTCACACAACGGGCGAGCGATGTGTGGAGGAGCACCATCTTGCATAAACACTGTGGTTGCATCACATCGTCTTGCCTGAAGAGCCGGAATAAAGGATTGCTCTAATAATGAAGCGTATCGTTGACCGGTGACGGTGCATGTCACAGGCCGTGCGGCGCTGTGGTCTTGGAAAAAACGGACCTACAATGAAGGTTGCAGTAAAAGCCGTACCAAACCGTTACATGCCGAGAGTGTAATGGAGTTTGTAGGAATTGATGTGGGTTTGTAGCATCCCAAATATGGCAGTTGTGCCTATTAACCGCACCTTCCATATGAAAGTGGGCCTCGTCAGTCCACAAAATGTTCCATGGCCATTCATCCTGGAGCTCAACTCGCGCAAGAAACAGCAACGCAAAAGTTTGTCGACTATCCAGATCAGCTGGTAAGAGCTCCTGTACTAGCGACAGTTTATACGGATAGTAACGAAAGATCGTTTGAAGAATATTATGAACCGTGGAAGGAGGTTGGTCAATAGATGCTGCAATACGCCGAACACTAGTGCTGCCGACGGTTTGCGATCTGTCTTCCTCCACTTGCGTCACTACATCATCCACTACCTGTGCTGCAACACACTTTCCTCCCCTTCCTGGTTGAATCCCCAATGTTCCCGTTGCTTCAAGTTTCCTGATCATGTTTGTTAGTCCTTGACTAGTGAGTGAACCTTTTCGTAACCGCTTCAAAAGCCGAAATTTCCGCAAGCTTCGGTAGCAGTGTCTTCCGTTTTGGTACAACAATTTCACCAGTAAAGGACGTTCCTGGAGAGTCAACATCATCTTCCTTGACTTGGAAACGAGTATAACTGCGGATCGCTTCTCGCATCTTTATAGGGTTGCTGTGCGCGCACAGTATTACTATGGTTACGATATTTGCATATGGCAATAGTTTACATTGCACAGCGCCATTTAATGATGGTTTTTGAAACTCATTGTTTTTTATGTCTGGGGAAGGCTCGATAAAATTCCCATCATTTCATTCTGCCATTACCCAATTTTCATGCGATTCTGCTGCATAGTTTTTGCTACAGACTGCTCGCAAACTTCAAGTTTAATTATGGACTACCTGTATATATGGGGGGGGGGCTATGATTAGGACGGGCGCTGCGAGAACTGGGAGAAGACACCTTATGGCATATGATAATGGGAGTTGAGCGAAATGCCATTTGAGTGAAAAGGTATATAAATTGAAATGCTAAAACAAAAGTGATATTTTGAAAACTGAAGTTACGAGAACATCATCTCAGCATTTTGCAGAACTTGCACTAGGGTTTTTTCCTTCCCCCCCCCTCCTCGTTCGGAACAGTGTTTGAAGTTCCTAAATTGTGCCTCCTGATTGCTGGCCGGCGCCTAATTCGGCCGCACGGACAACAGAATTCATAACAAAAGTTTTAGAATTTTTAAAGATATTAAATTCTTGAAATTGGTTTTCTTTGTGTAGACTTACTAAAGAAGCTTCTTAGATTCCGATCAGGGGTTTCATACAGAATTAGTTTGCAAACCAAACCAAACTTAACCTTTACCTTTCTATTAGTTCTTAGGATTTGAGCACATGTCGAACTAACAGTGTTCAACGACTTTACAGTTCATATGAAACAGGTATCTCTAAAATATGGAAGATTTTGCCGATGCACCATACACATATTTATGACCATAGATTAACATAGTTGCCTGAAAATATATCCAACTTTATGATCTTGGCTAAATTAGTTGACAAATTTGGAAATAATTTAAATACTCTGTCGAAGTCCACTTTTCTCTCTTTATCTGGTCTTCAGAGTGACATGGCAACAGTGGGTAATAAATAAAATAAAATGAAAAGAAAAAATATCACAGACCGTCGATAGTCAATAAGTACCAACAGGCGTAAAAGACAATACCACGTACGCCACTAAAGCAAAACTAAGCGAACTGTCAACGCATATTCTACGGTAACGGCGACAACAAAGTGAAACTATGCTACACCAGCTACCCCACATGCGGTTACTATTCATAACTTCTCAACTCGATTATGGCTCATTGCGTTAGAGAGCGAAATTTGCTTTAAGTTTTATACAGAGTGCTTGTAAATGAATGGTGCGGTTTTAAAAATTATAAATCTATGTATTACTTTACATGGGCAAACCTTATAGCATAAGCAGCTCAAACTGTCCAAAATTTTGATGCATTAATCGCAATCCTTCAATGCACACTTGGTCACATAACACACATCTGTACGGTAATCAAATTCTTCCTATACTCGGCGTAGCATATCTGTCGTGATGGTCTGCAATGCATGCTTTATTCGATCACAAACTTATTCAAGAGGCGCTGGCATTGGCGGTACATAAACTCGGTCTTTAACAACCCCCAAAGAAAGAAATCGCATGGTGTTAAATCAGGCGAATGCGGTGGTCAGGAGAAAAGATTATTGTCTACTGTTGTAGGACCTCCAGTCCAGCGTTGGTGAAGAACACGGTCAAGAAGCTCTTGCATATTTCTGTGAAAATGGAGCTGAGCACCGGTCAATTGCAAAATTTAATCATCATACTTAGTGTTCAGCCGAGGTAACAACCAAGCTTCCAACATATCTGAGAATAAATTGCTGGTCACAATTTCTTATTTGGAGAGGAAGCGCGCGTACTTTCTCGCGGGATACTGCAAATTCACTTTTGGGGTCATGATGATGCTCTTTATCTGTGCATCTGGTTTCTCACTTCCCCAAATACGGACATTTTGTTTGTTCACCTTGCTACTTACATGGAAAGCGGCTTCATCGGAGAAGGTGAGTCTTTCTACAAAACCGTCTTCTTGCATTTCTAACCGCATCTTTTCACAAAGTCACACCATTTTTACTTAGTCTATTGGTGTAAGCACTTGCACTAAGTAACTTACGAGGATTTCGCTAAAATGCTTCGCGTACCCTTTCAGTGTTTGCATCAAACACACGAGATCGCAGAACTCTTGCCTTTACGAAGGCATCCAGTTTTCAAGAACTGTCGGTACCACTTACTTATGTCATTCTTGTGTCGTAAGTCTTTCCTAATTCGTATAAGGTATTTCTTCCGCCTTCTTAGCATGCCTTCGTGTTGTAATGGCCAGCACACTCGGCGCGTATTCGAGAGGTCCAAGGTTCGAGTCCTAGTAAGGGCACTATTCATTTTTCACGTCTCACAGCATCAAAAATCCTAATCTGTCTACAACTGTGCACGAAACTCACACTGCACCGTAACCACAGATCTGGACACCTCAAAATGGAGCACACAGAACGTCTTTTTCTATTATGATGCCATCTTGAAAACTGGCACCGCGGTGCGCAGTAAGCATAATAAACAAACAACAGCAGTCCATGAGAAACTTGCACAGTTACCAGTGTTTACGGTGTAAGTTTTACCATACATCGATTTAATATTAATTTTTAAAAACCCCATCGTTCATTTATAAACACTCTGTGTAAAGTATTTAGTAAATTTTTTCATGTAAATACAATATTAAAGCAGCCTGAGGTCAGATTTCGCTCATGATCTCTGCTCGAGAGGATTACTTTTATCCAACTTAAGGTACAAAAAAAAATGGTGCCTCTGTGAGCTCCAGTACGGACGAAGAGGAGTTCTGAAAACAGCGTCTCATAGGTGTACTGAAGGAAAAAAAAGGGGGGGGACAGTTCTATAACTATATCTATTCGTACTATATCTCACGTTGTACTGGCCCGATTGACGAAATTCAACTTGGGTTTTTTATGTCTCGAAAGAGCGATTTAAGCCATGTATTAGATTTATATATAACATTGTTCTAATATAGGTACTTCGACATAAAATCGGACTTTTCCTGAAATGACATGCCGAGTTTTTTTCATATTTCGATTCTACGACACAAATTATGCCGAACTGCCAAGTTTTGTAAAAATCGCACAAGTAGATTTTTAAAAAATTAGCTCTCAAAATTTTACCTCCTCAATGTTAATTGAATTTGCCATATATTTATTAATATCTCCTTATTAAATTTATTTGATTCTTCCTTTCATATTTCGAAATTTAGGTTCATGCCCAATAAAATTCGCCAATTTTTGTGATTTACTTTTAAAATTTGTATATTAAAATTTTTTTTATAAATTTTTCGAAAAACATTTTGAATTATTCCCTATAAAAGATTTGCCATCATCTTAAAGTAGATGTATTTTTAAACATACTTGCAAAAAATTAGAGTTTTTTATTCAAAATTTCCTAAGAGATACATGAATTTACATTTTAGCGCAGTTTGAAATTTGGCGTATTTATTATAAGCGATAAGAACGAAAATGCGGTTTACGCATTCTGTTAGAATTATTTGAAAGCATGAACGATGACGTTTTTCCCGCTCGTGGACAATGGAAAAAAGAAAAGGAAAATAGGTTGCTATATATTAAGTAGTTCGCCAAGTGACTTATTCTGGGCGCAAACTGAAAAAAAATGCGCCAAGATAAATTTTTAAATTTCTCCATAAATTTCTCGCCAAAAATTGCACAATTTAATATATAGGCATAATTTGAATCGTAGAATCGAAATATGGAAAACATTGGTATGTTATTTCAGAAAAAGTGCGATTTTGTATCAAAATACCTAGAACAAAGTTATATGTAATATATAGAATATGTTATATGTAGTATATAGAATAGTTATATGTATATATATAACTATTCTATATATTACATATAACTATTCTATATATTCTATATAATCTAATATATATCCTAAGTCACGCTTTCGAGACATGGAAAACGGAGTTTGAATTTCATCAATCGGCCCAACAGAACAGAAGATATAGAACTGTTCCACCATTTTTTATGTTCGTCACATGAAGAATTGAAGATTTCGTATTTCCAGTTATCATTAAAGTAAATAAATTTGTTTATTATTAGTCCAAAGCGGCTTTGTCCGTGAAGGACTATTGTTTTGGTTTTGCGTCGAAAACATTAAATGTCGATTCACATTTCAAACTGTTGCCATCAAATATTGCAGCCCTGTATTATATTTAAAGAAATTAAATAACGAACAATGTGCATAAATGTATATATGTTTCTCGCATTGCGATAAAACGACGGTACCTAGAGCCGTCAAATTTTGAATGACGCAATTCTGCTGCAAATATGGGCATCTGGAAGCCAAAATTTGGAATTTGTTTTATTATTAATTTCATATTTTGTAAAACTTTAACGAATTTTTGATTAACAAACTCAAGGATTTCAAAGCGAGCAATGGCAACGTTGTACAGAAAAAAACTTCTTATCTCCAGCGCGTGAGACTTGTATAGAAAATTCTAAAGATATGCTCACTTTAATATTATTTTGCGATATTGTTCTTTGGCTGAATTTTAGGGTTTAAGTGCGAAGAACATGATATTCAATAAATAAAAGTGACATACAAAATGTTTAAAAAACGCCCCTTTGGACGTAATTTAAAATCTGAAACCTTTCAGATTTTTTTTAAAATTTATTTCTTTTCTTTTTTTTTTCCCAGTATACAGGGATTAAAGGTAGAAGAAATGCCTTTTGAAATGCCTATTTGATTGTAACATTTTAACTCATTTTATTGAATTATTATGCACCTGAACTATAAATAAGCTGCACAGTAATTTACATGGGTAAATTAGAAAGAGTTTTAATAGGTAAAAGTATGATATTCTAACACGGAATTGCAGAATGGATAGATTATTCTTTTGCCGATCTGAGTTTTATTAGCGGTGGAGAGACGTTCGTTTCTTTTGATTATTATATATTTGTTTTGGTTGCCTGAAATTTGAATGTAATAGGTGACTGATTTAATTAACCAGTCATAAGTGGTGGATACTATATTTATAATCGAATCGATCCCTGTTGGTTTTGTAACAAAGTAAACCTGTTTTACCTACAGTACTGCAGATTGTTAATTCTTTGTCTCTATCAATATCCTTCCGCATTTCTTCTGTTATTTAAGTAATTTTGATATCAATATAGATAGCAAATATCATCTATAATGCTGTGATTTGCATAATAATTCTTGTCTTATTGTTATTCGTCCTTTATTTTGGACATTAATTCTTCTATTTATAGTTTTATATGCAGCTTTTCTATAGAACAAATAATTCTGAAATATTACGTTTATCGAAGAATTAATCCTTGAAGAACTTTTATTGCGTTAAATTTTGTATTTCCTTATGGGTATTCTGTTCAGTTTCCTTATGCTTTTCTGAATTCATTTTACAGAGTTGTACGTATTCATATTACCTATCAGTTCCTCTATTATGTGTAATATTTGTTTTAAAGATAATTTGCTATGACTTTTCCTCTCTCAGTTACATTAAAGCGATTTTAATCAACTTTAATATATGTAATTGCAGACAGAAATTACTGGAAGAACATTTTTTCTTTTAATTTTTATTACTAAACGACTTCCATATAAATATAATAAACAGAAGCTTTTGAAAATATCTGTGTCAATGAAAATAATGATGGAGTTTTGTAGCAGCTTCCCTTTCGAAAATTTTAGCATCTATTTTTGGAGAACTTTTACTTCCTTATTTATAATTGGATCCAAACTAGTTGTTTAAGATTTCTCTGGCTACTTTGAGTTCCAGAAGCCCCATGTAATCGTCAAGTTCTCCTGATACTACTGGCGTGGTAATCCAAAATTGAAAGAACGTATAATCGATTGCCCCACTAGACATGCCCAATTCCCTTCACGATGTTGTCCATCATGTTTTCAAGAATATGACATTATCACTATTTTATGCAGTTTTGGTATTTTTTACCTAATCACGTCAACACGTTATCCGTTTTACTCTATTAAAAAATGTGTTGTGAATACCGCATGACTTCTTTGCACGGCTTATTAAATTATACACACTTTTTGCTGCATTTTCTGTAAACTTATTTTCTCGAATTTCATTAAAGTATACTTCTCATTCAATTAATTCAGTTCTTACTTCGCGGCAAGGCAAAAATCCATAAAAACACAACACATTTTCACTAAAAATTGTAAAACACAGAAAAACATAAAACACCAAATAGAGTTAAAAAAAATTCTTTTAAATCAAAATTAGAGTTTATAAGCAACAACAAGCAATTTATCCAGCGGGCGGGAAGACAGATTTTTCGGTGCCCAAACCTGAAAGTTTACTTTTGGTCCCACTTGGCAAAAAGAAGTTGGCGGGCAAACTGACTTGTTCACTGTTCTTCTAAGAATTTGAAATGTAAACAAATAGCGCGCTTGTTAGCTTAGTATTACTTAAGCAACTTATTGTTGATAATTCCACAACAGTTGCGTGAAGGTTAACTAAAGGCATATAAAGCCTTGACTGGGAAATAAGAACAACGTTATTCAATCACTTTTAAAGCAAAAAATGCACAATTTACCAACGTATAAGACTAAGAAAACTGAGCTCACCAAGCCGAGTCACAGAGTGAATATACACTCCATAAAAAAAAATCGTCTGACCAAGAAGAGGTGCGACGCCCAATGGATAGAAAAATTGGTGGATAGGAAGGTTATGTATAGAAATGATAAAAATTTCAGAACAATTGAATGCTTTATTTCAGAGTTATATAGTTACAAAATAACGAGCTCAATAAGGTGTTGATCCACTTCTAGCCTGAGTGCAAGTTGCCAGCCGGCGTGGCATAGACTGACAAAGCTTTCCGATGGTCTCCTGTGGTATTTCTTGCCACATTTGTTCCAGTTGTCATGTTACGTCATCAACATTCCCTCGTAGATGCAATCGCCATCCTATATATCCCAGACGTTCTCGATGGGAGAGAAATCTGGCTGGCCAAGGAAGTTTTTGACAAGCTGTAAGACAGTTCATAGCAACACGTGCCGCATGTGGTCTGGTGTTGACTTGCTGAAAAGTAAGACCAGGGTACTGCAAAAGGAACGGTAGCAAAACAGGTCTCAGAATGTCGTCGACGTACCGCTGTAATGTAACTGTGTCTCTACTGACGACCAAAGGGGTCCGGCTATCAAGGGAAATGGCACTCTAGACCATAACTTCTGGTTGAGAGCCTGAGTGGCGTGCAACAGTGAAACAGGATCGCCACGCTACTCTGGGCGTCTCCAGACACGTCTTCGATGGTCGTCACGACACAGCTGGAAGCGGGATTCGTCGCTGAAGACTATACGTCCTCAATCAGTATCATTCCAACCTGATCGAGCCAAGCACCACTGTAATCTGGGTCCACAGTGTGCAAGCGTGAGAGGCAGCTGCCGTAACGATTGCTAAGAGCGTAGATTTGCTCTAGCAACCACCTCTGAATAGTCATGGTGGACACACGTGTGTGGGTCGCACGTCTGATGGTTGATAGCGAGGAATCAAAAGCTGTGACAGCTGATCTGATAAACACTCTGTCTTCTCGGTCTTGATGTGGCCCTAGGTCGACCGCTATCATCATGACACTGAAATCTGCCATTGTCTAACAATACTTGCCAGCATCTTCTAATCTTCGCATCGCTTCGACTCCTATGAAGAACGATTCTCCGATTTGCCCAATCTTCCTTTTTCAATCCAATGATACGACCCCTTTCAAACTCTTTCTCTAGTTGCTCGTAATGATCTCGAATCCTGCGGCGAATCAATTTTTCAGTCGTTGAAAGATATCCTAAATAGCAATGCAAGAGAAATTTTTAACAGCAGTTCAAGAACAAATCTTTATATACATCTGCTGGATGCGCAGTTCCGATGCGCTGGAGATCGCGCAATTCATTCATTGGACACCAAGTATTAGTGATTTGCATATTTGGTCAAAACATTTATGCATACGAAATTTCAAAGCAATCGGATGATTCCTTCTTGGTGCGTCGATTTTTTTGTTGTAGAGTATGTATATATATAGTCTCAGGCTAGTCGTTTTTGAGTTATGCGCGATACATACATACGTACTTACCTACGTTGAGACGTCATGAGAAAAAAAACTTTTGAATCATTTTTAAATCCACTCTACAATCCGATTTAAAAAAAAAAAAAAGAGTCCCTTATTCTGTCCGTACGTACAGATGTCACGGAAAAACATAGTCCAAATGCATTCGAGAGAGGACAAAATAGATATTTTCGTTGAAATATGATACTCGAAATTTTTCGCGAGTACAATACTTCCTTTTTACTTCGTACAAGGAAGTAAAAGTTAAAATTTCCTTTCGACGATTCTAGGTCTTCGGCAATCCTTTCGAAGAAGGAAAAGTGTCCATTTTCTCGATCTGTCTGCTTAAAAATTGAGGAACGCATATATATTATGCTTGATTTTTTTTCATTTTAACACTTAAATTTATAGCCAAAATCGAACATCATAAACATCTAAACGTTTTATTTGGAAACAAATATTTCTGAGATGTATCGGAATATTACTTAAAATCTCTCACAAGTTATTTCCATAAAATGTGTCTGCCATTCGAAAAAGCTATTTTAAAAGTAAAGGAAGAACTGTAATCACGAAAAATTCCGGCTATCATATTTCAACGAAAATATCCATTTTAACAGCTATCGAATGCAATTTAACGAAGTTTTTGCGGGACAGCTGTAGGTAAGAATAGAATAAAGGACTCTTTTTCCCCAAACGAATTATAAAACTGATTTAAAATGGATTCAGAACAGATTTTTTTCTGTGCGTCTGTACGTACGTAGGTACGTATGTAAGTATCTCGTATAATTAAAAAACGAGTAGCCTCAGAATGTTGAAATTTTGAATATAGGATTGCTATAACATGCAGTTGTGCACCTCCATTTTTGGTTGCAATCGACAGCATAAAAATGTATAAATACGTATATATATATATACACTCACGTTTGTGAAAATTGCAACACCATGAAGGACTTACGCGAGTGAGCTGAAATTTTCAGGAAATGCAAAGTAGCGCATGATATGCAAATGATTAGAATTGCAAATCCGTAGCGCATGCGTATGCTGAGCAGCGCCCTCTGAACGGCTGATGGATCCGAATAAATAGACGGCTGTAGTGAGGCGTGTATGGTTATCGGTGGTTATCTGCTAGTGGTAAACGTTAACTCAATCTGTACTTATGCCTCGTCGACGAAAGAGAGCGAG
>KK120725.1:113779-192115 GCA_000611955.2 Stegodyphus mimosarum | reverse complement strand
ATGGGAAGCACGGTTACGGGATTTTAAGCTATGGGATGTTAGCGACGGTGTATATTCACTATCTGTTCGCATTATTCGACAGATCTTATCAGTTTAGATGGGAGATCACAATCTTCTCAATTCCTGTGATTATGGGTCTCAAATAGATGTTGTGTTAGTCCTCCGTTGCTCTCCTCATAAAATGTTTTTAAAAGACGTTAAAAATTATTTTGCGTTAATGTATCTGGCATATAAAAGCATTTGTTTACTTTTTAATACTCAATGGCGCGAGTTTTCTAGAAGTGTTGATGAGAGACTTAGAACAATGGTAGGAACATATTCGTTCAAATCGACGTGTGAATTTAATTAATTTATCAAAATGAAGTGATTAGAAGTTTCCACTGAAAAACATGCTCAGAGCAGATATGGTTGTTTTGAAACGGAATTTATTAGTTATGGTTACGTAAAGGTGTGTTTCATGCTTTTCGCTTTGTTTCATAAAAAGAATGTTCGTGTTTCATGCTTTTCGCCAGTCGACCACTCTTTTTGAGGCAGCAGTGTGTTTATTAAATCACAGCTCTTCAATACATAGTGAACTACACTTCCAGCTCCTTCGTCAGATACGTTTTTATCTCATTATCGTATTCGATATTTTAAAAAGCTCTGCGGTTAAAATTGAAATATTAACATGAGTTATACCAAAGCCTTTACCTGTTTTTGCAAACCGTAATAAGCGAAACTGGAAGAAAAAAATAGTTTCTTTCGCTTTATATTGCATTTCAATATTTTGTTACAATGTGTATATACACACTGTAACAAAATATTGTATATATATGTTGTGTATGTATATGTATTGTATATGTATGTTGTATATGTATGTTTACATATATGAGTGTGTGCGCGCGCGGGTGGATATATACAGGGTGTTTCAGCAGACCGGTTACAAACTTTCAGGAGAGATAGAGTACACCTAGACGATGGAAAATTGCCTAACAGTGCATCTCCAGAAAGGCTTTTCTGGCGCGGTAGTGACAACATAAAACCCCAAAAAGGAAGAACAGGAACAAAAATAGACAACAAGCATCATTAAAGAAGGTGTTCGAAATTACGACCACGGACCGTGATGCTGGCCTCGCTTATCCGGCACATAGAAGATTTGATGTCCTGGAAAATACCGGGTATGTCCCGGATTTCCCCAGCAGCTGCCACGATGCGTGTGACAAGTTCTTCAGCAGTTCTAACGGGGGGGGTTCGTATACCAATGGCTTGACGTCCCCCAGAGGAAGTATTCAATGCAAGTGAGGTCTGGCGATCTTGCATCGAATCATCTTTTCCGATCCCATGTTGAGGATACGTTTCGAACGCCTTCTTTGATGTCGATCGTATGTTTTTGTTCTTGTTTCTTAGTTTCCGCTGCACTAAGCATAATTTTTAAACATATATTCTCACCGTGTTCGTGTCCTTTCATTTCTTGCGTTTTATGTCGCCACTAACCTTTCCGACCATGCCTTGCTATGTGTTTTTCCATCGCGTAAGTGTACTTTAATATTACATTGTAATCGTAACTGCAAGCAGGCAATTAGATTACAGTTTTAATCATATGATTGTATTACTTTATAACTGTGCGATTTAATTATGTTGTACAGTGCAATTATCACACACCGCAGTTATAGTTGCCTTGTTAGAAGTGAACGTAATTATATTTACATCGTAATTATAAGAGCTCGAAGGCAATAATTACATTGTAGTGGTACAATCTTATCACAAATGTAAGTGTAATTTTAATTACATTTTGCCTAACCGTGGAGTATGTGGGAGAGAAAGGTTTAATAAATCATAGCTATGAGAAAGTAAATATTGACAAAATTTATTTCTTCTGAATGCAGCATTTATTTTTTATTCAAAATTACTCAAGAGAATGTGAGAGTAGATTTAATGTTACTTTAAAGCTTTATACGGTGTTTGCGAAGCTCGAATGCTTGATATCAAAGTGTATCGTTGTTTATGTTTCAGAAAATTGTATCGGAAAAAATTCTAATTGTTGGAAAATGTAAGATTTTTTTTCCTGTTAAGTTCCCAAATACTAAGAAGGCGTGGCTTCTCAGTATAAATAATGAGGTGTTTAGAAACGATAATCTTTTTATACTCTTGAAAGGCTATAAAATTCGTTTTCTGTTTGACACGATAGTTTTATTTTTATTTATAAGAAGGATCTGACTTTCTGAAAGATTTAGTCGTTTTACAAACTTTTATACCATTCATGTTATTAATAGATGATGTTTCTAACGCCAAATATTGTACATTTTTACTTCCTTGTACGAAGTAAAGGAAGTATAGTAATCGGAAAAAATTTCTGGTGTCATATTTCAACGAAAACATCCATTTCAGTTGCTCTCAAAACCATTTGAACGATGATTTTGCGTGACATCTGTAGGTACGGACATAATAAAGGACTGTTTTCGACAAAATGGATTGTAAAATTGATGTGAAAGAGATTCAAAAGAGTTTTTTTCTTGACGTACTAGACTCGTATGTATTTAATGTATTTATTATAATATGTATAATATTTATTGTAATATGTATTTAACTCAAGAATGAGTAGTCGTAGAATGTTGAAATTTCGTATATGGGACTGCTATAACATATAGTTGTGCATTTCCCTTTTTCGCTGGAATCGGTTGAGCCAATAGTATATAAATATATATACATCAATATACATATATTTATATTCCCATGCTGTTAACTGAGCTTAATTTTTTATATTTTTATATATTGGTAAAATGTGCATTTTTTGCTATAAAAAAGTGATTGAATTGTGTGGGTTTTACGTTTCGGTTAAATTTTTTATGCTTTTAGTTAATCTGCATGCAATAATTGTAGAATTATGAACAATTTAAAAGTTTAAGTGGCGAGTTAAGCCTAACGAACCTCCATTTGTTTACATATGAAACTCAGTAGAATTAAATATTATTATTTAATAGGCCGTGAAAGGAAGTAGTGGTATTTACATCAGATTTTTTCTGTAATTCTCCTATTCGTTCTCTAGACCCTGCATTAAAAATTAAGCCTGATAAGAATAACTATAACAAAATGCTTCGATGTTTCTTTCTTCTATTTTAATTTTAAATACAGTTAAAAATTTAATTTTGATAAATGAGACTAAGTTTCGGAGTTATTTTTGTTTAAAAATATAAAGCGTGAACCTTGTATGATTTCTTGCTGGTTTGCACTTTGACAATGTTTGAATTTTAAATTTTGGGATGTTAAGAATTCTTATTTAATTTGCATATCGTAATCATCATATTTATCGCTTTTACGCATTTTAAATCATTAAAATATTTGGTATAAAACCATTCGGGAATCAAATGGTTTTTAAAAAAATTGGATTGTAACCACCGCCCATTTTAAATGTTCCTGTTCACTTGTCAAAATTTTAACAATTTTCTAATTGAATATTTCTGTTGCGAAAGAGTATTTCTTAGAAGGAATTTTTAATAAAACATAAATATCACTTTCAAGACTTTTTGCTTTATTACACATATTCAAAAATTGTGCTCAATATTATGTACGTATAGAAAATACCTAAAATATATTTGAAAGAATTTATTAGAGCAATGTACCGTTTTTTAACTAATTTAGTGTTTTCTTTCCCTTCAATGGGAAAAAATGTAAAAATTGCGCAGATTAAGCAGTAAGGAATTATTTACTTATTTTCTTACTTTTTCGAAAAACCGAAATTTTTTTTCCAGCTGAAAATTATAATGTAAAACTTTTTTAGCTTCTAAATTTATTTTTTAAATGTAAAATAAATAATTAAATTCTTCATTTAAAAAATTTAAATTGGCAAAACTCACTATTTTAAAATACTAACCATTAACTTTCCGTTTTATTAAAAAAAAACAGTATCTTAACAATACGCTTTTGGCATTTAATTCTAATTTCTTTTTTGTTTCCTTGCTTAATTGATAGCCGTTCTCTCGCGTTTCAAAATTTCACTCTTCTGTCAAAAAATTTCGATAATTAAAGAAACAATCCTGAGACAACGTTTACTATATATGTTAGTGAGAACAAACACAAAAATATTTAAAGCATTTATCAGGAATTTAAGTAGTTTTAAAAAAGTGTGGAGGTAAGTAAACTGCTTTAAAAGGGCACCTATTAACAGCCCTTAATTCAAACAGACACGAAGAAAAAATTTCTAACGCATACTAATTATGATACCGATGTGAAATTTACAAGATAAGTTTCTTAATATATAAAAAACATTTTCCCTCATTATTCAAAAAATAATTTTTTCTGAGAATTTTATGTCTGTTCCCTTAGATTTGTTTCTTTAAGTTTTAAAACTCATAAACCCATTTTTATAATATATAATTTTATTATACAAAAAGTCATTTATTGAATGAAGTAAAAAATCAACCATTCCCGAAACTGGCGATAAATTTCCATTTCACTGCAACGTGTCGCCAAGCTTTCTCGCCAAAAATTTATCACCCATTACAAAACCAATAACGAGAAGAAAACTGATACGCGAATGAATGCATTAAAAAAAGAGGACGGGAAAGTGGTATTGATAAAAAATTATGAATTAAATTGCTCCCTCTTGCACAATAAACAAACTCCAGAAATGTGTTTCGATTTCGTTTATCTTAATACAATCAAAAGCTATATAAAAATATTGCTGTACTTTAGATACGTACGTATTATATGTCCGAATTCAGTAGCCAAATCGCAGTCGTTATTGCAGCTGAGTTCTTTTTATCCGGTAATGATGAAATGAAAAATGATGGTTTTTAGAAAAGGAAATTTTCTATTATTTCAGAATATTGTAGTAAAATGACTTAAGATAAGATCCTTTAAATACCTACTTGAAAGCAGTTTATATGCACAAGATGTGTATTTTAATGCCAATGAGGGTAAACTGTACACAGAAGGTTTCCTTAGAATTTTCTCATAGCACTTAATGCTACTAGTCAACATCTCGAGGATGAGATTTCTTAAGCAAGTAGCGGACTGACAAAGCGAACATGTTTATTGAAAGCAGTTGGGTAAAATTTTACTGAATTCTGAAAATCTTCCCGATATGATAGATAAAAATTAACTAAAAAAATGATACAAAAATAGCCGTAGAAATCATTTCGAGCTATTGCTCGAAATGCAATTAACAACGATGACAGCAAAATTCTAGTGATTTATCCGAAAATTGACTAAGACGGTCGTTTCTTTCAAAACTGTACTTTCAAAACTTACTTGTTGCTGGAGAGGCAAATTGTCTCGTGTCAGCATGCTGAGTCAGTACAGTTTGCTAGATGTTACTGTTGGTCAGCCTTAAGAAGGTTAAAAGGCGTTAGATCGTAGCAACCGCCGTTCGAGTGAGCAGTCCACTGTTGTTGATAAAGCTGTAAGACATTAAGTGTTCGAAGACATAGTAGCTAAAGTCGCTGACGGATTGTTGCCGCAATGGGTTATCTTTATTTACTAATAACAATCCTTTGCAACCAATGTCAAAATGCCCTCTTATGTCAAAGACAATTTTTAAAAGACACCAGAAAAAGAAATATTGACACAAAACAATTCGAAGATTGTTTCACGCATAT
This sequence comes from Stegodyphus mimosarum, assembly GCA_000611955.2. Lineage (NCBI taxonomy): Eukaryota > Metazoa > Arthropoda > Arachnida > Araneae > Eresidae > Stegodyphus > Stegodyphus mimosarum. The sequence continues at coordinate 186,539 of KK120725.1, read as the reverse complement.
ATATAATATGCTCGTAATCCAATCATTTATATCCCAATGAACTCTCAGCATCGTATGTTGTTGCTGTTGCGACATATCTCTATTGTTTGACAGTAACATAAGAACAAACTCACGAAATCCATCGTGGCAAGGCCAGCAAGATTGTGCCTGTCGTTGGCAGGAGCCTTGAGCACCATGCAAGCGACAGTACGAATTCGTTCACTTCCGCCCCCAATTTTGATGGAGAGCACCCGGGGGAGGGGGGGAGGGGTGGACCGCTCCTATCGTATCCAATCCCTCTTCCCCTACCCTAACCACTCTAGAGGACTTTCGGCTGGCCATATATTTAGAGTGCCGCCATGCTGCAAAGACGCTATGTATTTATAACCAGGGATCTGGACCAGGGCCCTTCGGTACCACAGTAGGCTCGCCTAACCACTATACCTAGCTTATGTGTCCTTTGGGCAAGGATAAGCTTAGGTGTTCTTCTCAAAAGTACACAAAGAATCTTTTTAGACGATTGGTCGTGCGTTTCATTGATGCTACTGACGATTCAGTACTTTTCATTCATGACAATTTCTGACCTCATCGAGTGCGTTTTGTCAGTGTTGATCTCTTCAATCAAGTGCGTCAGTTACTTGAACAATTAACAATACAGCACATGGAGTGGCCAGATGTTCCCAGTTTTGAATATGATAGAGCATGCTTGGAATACGTTAGTCAAACGTGTTAATGCTAGACCACAACCTCCGTCGATGCGCTGTCAGTTGAAACATGCTGTTCTTGAAAATATATGAGAATTTCCCCATACAATCTCGACCATCTCATTAGTTCAATGCGCCGTAGATTTGAAGGCAGTCTTGCATGTTCAAGATGGCCACATGTCTTATAAGACAGAAGAAGTTGAAACATCCTTTGGAAAAAGATTTGGGCAATAATGCTTTTAAATGATACCAGGGGGGTTTACTATAAAATGATCTTTGTTGATACTAAAACATGATGGTTTAGCTATTTGATTCTTTGTTGTCTTATCTCTTTTTAAATTATGTATTTATATTGCTTTCGTATTCATCAGCAATTCTCTTTTCTCCTTAAATCACTTGCTTTCATAATTTTTTTAGCAGCGTAGCTAATTTATATAACGTAGAAACAGAGAGGGTCAAATCGCGGCCTACCCTGTAAAATTGTGGGGAATTAACGAAATTTATAATTTGACACTTTCTGTTAACACAGCAAAAATTAAGAAATTCCTTCTGACACTTCTGACTAAAAACAAGATAGACGGTCATGGTAGCTGTCAACAGAAGCATGTTACAACTGTGACGGCTCGGCTTCTGTTTTATTGAAAAAAACAATAATGACAAGGCTAGAACGATCACGTTTAACATTCCGCCCTGACACGCATGGATACAGACAGACTGACTGCTCGGTGTCTTCAGTATAGTAAATTTTCAGTAGGAAGGCAAAGAAAAAAAAAAGTTGTTGATAAAGAAAAACAGTATAGTAAACTAAGCGAAGAAAAATACTGTTTCATTATTCAAAACTCCTAATTAATATCTTGAATTTGTTGAGAAACCTTCGCTATATTTAACCTTTCATTTGACACTGTTGCTCACGAGCAGCATGTGTTTTCATTTGATCTTGTGGCAGATTTACAACTCTGGTTTCCAATGAAAAGTTTAAAAAATGCAAGGCGCGACGACATTACGAGAGGAAACATAGTGATTACATGATACTGGAGAAAGAATCGAAGCTGAAAGAATTTAAATCGTAATTAGAAGCTTGTAGAGAACATTAGGTATTTTTTAAAATTACATTAGATACATTTATAATAACTAACAGGTGTAGAGACATTAGGTTATTTCGAAGCAGGAGACATGAAAAATGAATAGTGCTCTCGTCGAGACTCGAACCTCGGACCTCTCGAATACGAGCCGAGTGTGCTGACCATTACACCATGAAGACATGCTAAGAAGGCGGAAGATGTACCTTATATACAACCCCCTTTTAGACGACGAATGGGGATTAGGCGACTCAATCGTTAAATACTGGCGGTGGAGAATCATCATCCACCACATTTTTAGTTCGGGCGCCAGTGTAGAGACATTAGGTATTTTTTGAAAGCAGGAGAGATGAAAAATGAGCAGTGCCCCCGCCAGGACTCGAACCACGGACTTTCTGAATACGCACCGAGCGTGCCTTCCATTACACCACGAAGGCATGCCAAGAAGAAGAGAGAAATACCTTATAAGTTTAACAAAGAATGTTTAGTTCAGCATTACAGTTAGCATCTAACTTTGGAACGACAAATTATTCAGCTTCATTTCTTATTGCTAAAATAATGAAATTATATTCAAGCGGAGAATTTGTAAAAAATATTAAGAAGCTGTTACAAAAGTTGTTGTGCCTGATAAAAGTATTTTTAAATATTAGTTTATCGCGGCATACAGCATGCCGTCGACATTTCAAATGAAATTGTTGCAAATCTGCTCGATCTAATTTGAGATTTGAAACATTTCACTTTGGCATTTGAAGAAAGTACAGACATTTCGAACGCTGCTCAACTCCTAGTATTCACTCGTGGAATTAATGAATCCTTTCGGGTAACCAAAGAAATGTTAACTTGATCAGGTTAAGGACACTATAAAAGGAGAAGATATTTTTCAAGTTGTGGAAAACTGTTCATGCGAAAAAAAAGTGCTTAAAAATTCTTTCTCGAGTACGAAATGATGGCGCAACTGATAAAATTCATAGAGATAAGTCAGATGTAAAATCACTATTAAATAAATTAGAATCGAACAACATTAAAACCGAAAATTTAATTATTATTCATTGTTTAATTTAGCAAAATTTATCGACGAATTTTTCGAATATTATCGATGATTCATGCTATACAAGGGACTCGAAAATCAGTAAATTATGTTCGATCCCACGCACTTTCGCACTGACAATTAAGGAATTTCTAACAGAACTAGATGCATATTGAATGTGGTGTAACATTATATATATCAGTCATGTCAGATGGTCAAGTCGTGAAAACTGTTTATAAAATCTTTTAAGTTGCGTTAAAAATTTGATTTGTTTGTGAATGAGAAGTAAAAACCAGTGCCAAAGTTAAGTAATGATGAGTAGTTGTTGGATGTATGCTTTCTAATGAAAGTAGTAGGAAAACGTAATCAATTAAATGAATCTTCACAAAGAAAAGATAATTTATTAATCTATGTTTTTAACATCGATCAAAGCATCTCAGAAGGAACTATTGTTATTTGAATCTCGGTTAAGAAAAAATTTCAACCTTTTCCATTATTGAAAGAATTTAAAAAATAGGAATATGATAGTTATTACAAATATGCCAAAGAAATGAGGAAACTTGTAATTGCATTTTAGAGTCAGTTTAGCAATTCCGGCAAACACAATAAAATATTTGAAATAATTCAAATCGCTTTAAAGCTGATATCGAGTCTGCTCTGGAAAATCTCAAAATGAAACTAATTGATTCACAGTCGAATGACGAATTGAAAAGCATTTCTCAAATATCAGAATAAGCCGCCCAGACGGTATAGTGGTTAGGGAAGCCAGCTACGATACCAAAGGGTCTGGGCTCGAATCCCGGAGAAGGCATGGCTGTAACCGTCCCTTCATAGAAGGCAACGGTGGCCCACCTATTAGGTGCCTTCATAATAAAGCGACCACCACTTCTGGCCTTAGTAGTGGCCGAGCCGAAGTCGGCTGAGGACCCGCCATTGGAACAACAAAAAAAAATCAGAATAAAAATATTGTTTTTTATAACACTTATATATAACAAAATAAGAATCTTTAATTTGAGAAATACGGCACAAAAAATTGTGACAGCTTTTGCATCCACTTATGCTGCGAATATCCCCTCCCTGAAAAAAAGTAAATCACGGGCGTCCTTAATTGACGAAAACCGGAAACATCAATTAAGATGTGCCGATAAAAGTCCTGAGATCAACTTTAAAACAATGTGTTCTACGGACATTAGATTATTTGGAATCAGGAGAGATGAAAAATGAGCAATGCTCTCGCCGGGATCGCGAACCACGAACCTCTCGAATACGAGGCCAGGGTTCTGACTACTACGCCACGAAAACGTGCCAAGAAGACGGGAGAAGTACCTTATAATGTGAAAGAAAAAAGGAAAAAATTTTGCACAGATTATAGCAAATATATTATTCAACTGTCTTATTAATTATTATAATTATAATTATCTATGTATTTGACAGTTAAAATATTCCTCTGTAACACTCACAGATGCCAATCTAAATATTTTTTTACCAAGGTCTAATTACTTTCAATGTCGTCTAGATATTTTTTCACAAATTGATGACATCTTACTTACACTGAGGTATGAGAAGACGGTTTTGGTGGAGAAGAATCTTTTACTTGAACAAACAAAAGTGAATTAAAATAGTCTTAAATTGAAGCCTCAAGTAAAAAAATTAATGAAACCCTTGCAAATAATACAATAAACATGCATCAAAATTTTGATGAAGCAAAAGCTTTTTTGGTCAGCTAGTTATGAAATTCGGTAAAACAAAAGTTGTGAAGAGAAATAGATACAACTTTTCAGTGATTTAAAAGAAACATTTTTTTTTGTCCAGACTTCCTCAAATAATAGAATACAATTCTAACATGCCAAGAATATGGGCGCCACTCGAAAGAGTATAATGCATATCGTAGGGTCTGAAGAAAGGAATAAAACAGCTGAATCAAGCGGAAGTACTTTACAAAGCTGAAAAATTAACAGTGAGCTTAACAGCAGTAAATTTTTCAATGCCTTTAAAAACAACAAAAATTTTTTAAAGAAAGTTCACGCTAGTGATAAATATTAATCACTTCTTAATAATAATATGTATTCGAGTGAGTTATTACGAATTTCTCTCTGTTGTTTTTGTTTTCAACCTCTTTATTTAGCTTTAACAGTCACAGGTACTTATTTTAATATGTTTTATTCTCTGTTGTAAGTATTTTCTCAAAATTTTCTTAAATTGAGCAAAAAATGTCATGGTAAGCTTATACACTCTAGTGTGCAAAACGTAAGCAACTTTTCTGATTTGAGCCGTAATTCAGCAAAAAACACCACGGCTCTTTTCCTTTTCTTTTCTGCTTTTTGAACATCAACTTCAACATTCAGTATTATTTTCGCTGTTTAGAATGTCAACTTCTAGAAGTTCAGGAGAACCTTTTCACCATGTGTCACCATTCATTAGCGAACTTCCACTTACTCCCTTAGTTTATCTGCTGGATTCGATTTTCCATTGCAGTAACCCTACTTCAATGAGCTTGTTTTTGACTTGATTTTCAGCACTCTTTTGCGGACAAATTGCTTCCAGTCATATGCAAATCTAATCCAATGTAGCTATATTTTCAAATCAGTCGATAAGTAAATACCACATTCCTTCAGTAAAGAGAATGTGCATCAGTCATGCTGGAATCAATATACCTAATAGCTCTAATCGCTGTATTTTACTTGAAGTGAAGTTAATCGACATTTTGAAACTGTACATCGTACATTTGTCATGCCATCTTGAATTATGCCACCCCACCAGAAGTTTTTGGGCTTGTGTCTGAGAATATATGTACTTCCGCTGCTGAATCTGAAGCTCATCGAAGTAGGGTCGAGGTATGATGAGCCTCTCCAAACTCCGCTACATCATTCCAAAGCTCCTGAAACATAGATTCCAGTTCTCTTCAAATGTTTTATCCGATTTTGCACACTTTTTCAAGAGAATTTTTATATTCAGTTTAATTCTAACCCTGAATGGTGTAATCAGCCCCCAAAACATCAAAGAACATCCCAACATGCGCGTAATACTATCCACTTTGTTGGTGTTCCATCGCATATTTAAATATTCTAAATTGATTCAGTTCTTTCTTGCTTATCATTGTTTCAAATTAAACCTAATGCGTTGAACGGTATATTTAAACGGTTTGATTCATTGGCATCCAGGATTCCATTTTTTATTTCATATTTCATTAAGGATCTTTGAATTAGAAGGCCACTGCTGCAAATTCATACTTGCCTCCCTTAATATAAATTTTTCATATCTTGTTATTGATACGTTTGATATTGATCTTCACCATTGATACTCAATTTAAAATTTTACTAAATCCTCAACATGAAGTTCTCTCAAATCAGAGCAAGCTTTGCTATGTGAGTTTTCGTATTTATTCAAATTAAATTGTGTAAGCGGCGCCAAAATAAAAGGGCTGCAATTGACACTAAAAGAGAAGAGTGTAGCGACTATTCGCTGTTCTTCTTACAGCTATAAAAACAAAGTCCAAAGAAGAGTTAAAATACTTTTTTATTCCACTCAAAAAGTTAAACAGTTGACATCTCTCGGGCTTACAGAACAGCTTTCACTTGGCCTTTAACTTAAGACAGAAAATAAGAAACTAAATTAATTCTAACTAACTAAAACTTAGCCGAAGCTGTACAGAAATAACTAACCGAGTTCGCCCGTAATTAAAATTCATCGCCGAATATTAACAGGCGCAGAAGACTAAGGCTGAACGTTGTAAGATAAGCTTAAAGTAATGACACGGCCGAAAGCAGAACACGTTCTATTGAGAACTTTTGTGCTCTTCTACTGAAGTCACTGAACTTCCCATTAAATACTAATTCTACCTCATTTACATAAAATGCGATACTCACAACTCATTCTGGTAGGAAGTTGTAGGTGGGAAACAAAAATTTAAAGAACAGGGTTTCAAAATTAAGAATAACTATTAGAAAATTAAAATAATCCCTACATGTGCTCTTTAAATAGCAGCTCGAATTGTAACTTAGTAATGTTAAAATTTCAAATACTTCAAAGCAAGTCTGTATTAAGTTTAGGGTCAGTATCTAACCATCCAATCAGCGGCTGTCCATTCCTAGTTTTTGAAGATGCATTATGCAAATTCTAACCTTTGTATTTCCTTTTGATTCGTGTTCTACGACATGGTGACGCATAAATACTCGAGTCTTCTGTCATCATCCTTATAAAATTCAATTTGCTCATCAATATCGTCTCTTAATTGTTCATTAATAATTTATATATAACGAACGTATAAATGCAGATCGTCCATAAATTAATTATTGAAAGCGATCAATCGTCATTTTGCAACTTCATGGTTAATGTTAAATGAGTTACAGCCCTCCTTCTATAGCAATTTAATTTCATATGTCCCATTTTTATATGTAATATTTTTTTTCAAACTTGTCGTTGCAATTTGATTCTGATTACAAAATTTTCTTTTCCTAATTTATTTCTATAGCTTCTAAATCCTACAAAGTTTGAACCCTGGTTCTCCCTTTATTGCAATTACGTGGTTCAAACAAGCTTTATACAGTTACAATTCCCATGATTGTCTATTTCCTTACCTTAAATTATAAACCCAAACAAGCTTCCATAATAACAGTAGTTTTCTTAAATTTACGTTTATTATATGTAAAATTTCCCAAATATAATCTAATCCTATCGAACTGTATAGTGAAAACAATTTGAGGACTACCAAAACGACAGCTAAAACAATTTTTTGCGTAGGAATGAATGTAAAATACATTAATTCATTCTTCGGTCACAAGCGATTACTTAGCTAAATTTTACAACAGTACTTTGTGCATTAGTTCATAATTCAAAACCAATGAAAATTATTAAATATAGCATAAAAATAATACTGTATTAAACGCATAAGACAAACGAAAACTTAATTTTACTGTATGTAAAGGTAAAAGAGTAAACGGTATAAATCGAGAATCGTTTGGATGAAATATCCCCTACCACAGAAACATCAAGATAAATGCCTTTAGGTTTGGTTTATTTGACTATGGCAAAGCACATGAGGGCTATCGGCTTAAGGGGAAGAATGCCGTCGTGAGGACTTTCTAAAGGAAACTGGCTCGTATACACGTTACACATGAGAAAACCACGAAAAGGTCCTCGCAGCCAACCCATTCGCCGGTATTCGAACATCAGACCGAACTACCAGTGTTTGCGGACTTCACAGCTCGGCCACTGGTCGGCCAACTGTGTTTAGAAGGCATCTTCTTTTATCTCTACTTTAAGCAACATTTGGTTTTGAATGAGACTCACTGAACCTGTGTTTCACTCAAAATTTGTCCAATGTATTCTGTTGTTATCTATGTATTAAAACGTTTCTGAGACATAACACTGCTCTGTTAGGTGATGTAGTAAACTTTGAAATCTTACCCCTTTATAAAAAGTTTTGAATAAAACAGAACAAAATTAATTTTTCGCTATTCGTCATCTTGTGTAGAGATTTCTTTCACAATTGCCTTTCATTGCTGCTTCTGACTTCTGAAAACATCTCAATGTTTCAGAGCCTAACTACATTACTTTCGTTTCTTAATTCTCTTCTTTCAAGCCAGGCATTTTCGTTAGAATTACAGTTTGCAAAGCAACATTAAGAACACGTATATGTGTCTGTCTGTTTTCGTTTTCCAGTGAATATCGCGTTCCTGATATATTTCAATGCCAGTAATTTTGTTTTCCAACTCTTCTGTAGAGTTATCAGGTTTTTTTTAGCAGAAGACGTGAGAAATATGTAATGCCTTCGCCGGGACTCGAGCCTTGAACCTCTCGAATACGTATCGAGTATGCTTCCAATTACACCACGAAGACATGCGGAAAGGAAGGAGAAAATACTTTATATACTTCCTCTTTTAAAGGGCGCCTGGGTATCAGGGGACTCAATCGCCGTCATTAGGGATTTTCGAACAGGAGACGTTAAAAATGTGCAGTGAACCGGGAATTTAACCGTGCACCTCTGAAATACGTATGGAATGTACATTCAATTACACCACGAAAGTATGCGGAAAGGAGGAAGAATATACCTTATCCATCAATAATGAATATCCTTTCCATTTGTCTGTATAAATCTCTAAGATTCTTAATCATTTCTATCAGCTGCTTTCTTTCGTTTTAAAGTCATCAAATGTTTGTTTTTCTTTATAAATTTCACTTAAAGGTTTATTTGTTGTATCTTAAAGTTTCGCTAAAAGATTAGGAAAAAGATCCTTTTACCTTTCAACTTTTTTCACCACATTTACACTAATTACTCTCATTTTCAAAATTAATTTTCCAATTAACTCCCAATAATATATAATTAAATCAACCTTTAAAATCGAGACTCCCAATGACTTACAAAATCATAACACCTCAAAACTGAACGTAAAGCCATCTACCTCAATTCTGTGGTCTTGAATTAGAAACTCTAATTCAAAAGATAGTCCACCATTCCTACACAGGTTAATTTGGTTTTCTCGTTTGGCTCTCACCAAAAATCTACCATCGTTGTGAGGTGTTATTCATTATTTTTCAGAAAGTGATTTAAATTCTTTATTATGCATAGACATGAACAATGAAAAACATTAAACGAATATCTTACGCAGCATTTATACCGAATCAGACTATATAAGTGAAACCTTGCTTCACGAATTTAATTTGTTCCCGAAATTCGTTCATCAACCAAAATGTTCTCAAACCGAAACTAAAAAAGTGCTTATTTAAACTTCGCAACAGTAGCTCGTGCACCGTCTCCTAATCAATAGAAATCATCAAACACAAATCAGAAAATATAAACACATAAAGTAGGCGAAACCTTAATCTAATTTTATTCTACCTGTAGAAAGATTGTTTTTATTTCCAATGGCAAGTACACATGACAACAGATATTTTTAAAACAAAGGAAGTGAACATAGAAAAAAATAAACGCAAAGATGAAAAGACACCGGTTAATCCGTCAACTTAAGTCTAGCAATCCAATACCGCTCCTATAAGGTAGAGCAGGACAGAAAGCAATGTGAGAAATGTCAAAATCCTCTCGCACAAGGGACGCAAGAGTCGCACAAGGGACAAGCAGGGTCCGAAGCCATGTTAATTCTATGAAGGTGTTTTCAGAGACAATCGCGGCCAGAAAATAGCCGTAACAGTTCTATTGATTTGTCAGGAAGCCACACAGGAAGATCTTGAACATGACTGAAACAGGGCTGTGCGGCAACATCTCGAGAAAAGGAACACATTAGTTCATTTTAATTATTGTCTTAATAGATTGGTAGGCCAGTTTCTGGCTATTTAGCTGTAAAACAAAAGCCCTCTTTTTTGCCTTCTGTCGAAAGACAGTGGAAGGCATAATGTAGAAAATGATGAGAAAGATGTTAGTTTCTGCTTAAGAATTCCCTTTCATAAAAACATCAGTTAATTGTCTTTAAGAGGCGCTGTCTTTTATCTTTTCTTTGTCTTTAAGAGGTACTCGACTCTGGTTAAAACTCGTTGGACCTCTGTTACATTTAAATTTGTTCAATGTGATTTGTTGTTATCTACATTTTATAATAACATTTTTAAAGTGAGATATAATATTATCATTGGAAATGCCCATGTTTTATATTGCTGATGCTTTATCACGATGATGTCGTTACTTGAAAACTTTGTATCTTATCCTATTTTGCACAAACTTTGCGGATCAGACAACCAGGATATTTTTTCCCTTCTTCTGAAGATATTTCTTGCATAATTTCCTTTTGTTACTACTTTTGAAGACATAGCTCTTTCTGGCTCAGCTCACTTTTAGGGTCCTCTAGTAGCTTCTCCACATCTTTATAGCTGCCTAGAGACAAATGTCATAGATAACAAAATGTTCTGATAAATATATAGTACTATAAGCCAAAAGAGATGAAAGCAGTACTGTAAAGTCGTTGCAGGACACGTTTATATAAAAGTTGAACGTTTTGTTCCACCCTCTGAAACCTCAGTCTGCAACCCCAATTTGGCTATATTTTTCTTCAAGCTGAATTATTGGCCGTGTATATCATATGCTGCAGGGCTTTGTCGAACAATGGAAAATATTGATCTGATGTTTCCAGAAATTGAGTGTTAATTATGGGACACAGATTACCTTAAAACAGATTTGATAATCATGTTTGCCGACTTAAATGTTCGAAACTCGAGACACTAGGGGTTTTTCATTCAAATGATTTTCTGTGAACCGATTTTTTTTTTGTAAAATGGTGCTTTCGTGATCCAAGGTTCCATTTTACTATTTTTTCTCGACGTGTGAAAAGCCAACAACAATCGATCCCTTTAAGGATTTTGAGTTGGAACACTACAGAAACAAAAGCAAAATTGCTATGTTCTAAATGTTTTGAATGATTATAAAATTTAAACAAAAATAGTGAAATAAATGCATCAAAATCGCCACATGAATTTTGTATTTTTACTGTGCAATATCAACAACATTCTATTCAGTAGTACATGATAATTAAAACACAAAAGCTTAGTCTAATTTTATTGCTCCTGTAGAAAGACACTGTACGGCATAAGTGGAAAAGCTAATGCTATGTGACAGAAAAGTGATGACAAACGCACATTTTCTACAAGTGTTATGGAGCGATCGTTGATGCCATAAAATGTGATAAAAGCAAATTTTTCAAGCAAAGGCGGGAAAAGAAAAATTAGCGTATGTATTCTTTCAAGAGATTCAAATGAATTTTTACTGAGTTGCAGACCAGAAATTATCTACGAGACAACATTTAGATGACGGAACGCGTGATAATATCAGTGCTAAGTGCGTGAAGACCTTCAAAACAGCAGAAATGACTACTATTAGTAAAATCAGTGGAAATCGCTCGAGGAAATTACCCAAAGGATAATGAATACATACTACTACAGGCCATCACTTGGAATAGTAAACGCCTTGAAATTGACTATTTGCAAGTCTTCACGAAGAATAAAATATCACATTTCGTGCAGTGGCAGCATTTACTAGAATTTACTAGGTCGTGTGTATGGTGAATGGTAGCGTATCGTACTGTAACGTAACTATTGAAAGATCTGAAAAGACTCCGATAATTTTAGTTCTAACATCAATAAAGAAATAAAAGAAAATATGTGTTTCTTGTTTTTCAACTTTAAATGAATTGTTTTAAATATGCTTCCATCTACTGTAAACAGCCAAATTAATGTTTCACTCTGTGAGGGTTAAACAGTTCAGTAAAGTAAATGTATTTCTACTTTCCCAAGGATTAACGGAAGTAAGTTTTTTGGCGTTTGATGGCTGATTATCTGAGCGTCTTTAGCTAACTGGGAGGAGGGGAAGCCGTGTTTCATGTTTAATGACCACGAAAGGATTACATGATACGGTTTCCTTCATTGAATATCTTCGAGTGATAAATAGTCAATTGTAATCTGATTCACTTTCACGCATTTTTTTCGCTCAGAAAAACGTGTTTCACTTTGAGCAAGAGGCAAATTCACCTGGTGTGCTTTGCCGTATTCAAATACCTAACATAACCTCAACTTGAGCAAGATAACTTTCTTACCCCTTTTTTAGTACACATCTAATGTGCTATGCGTGAAAACTGTATTTCAGTTTTATGTAGAATAAAATATTTATATATGCTACCGGCAAAGCTTGAAATTCGGTGTTCTATAGAATGTTGTCTTGGCATTGTACTTAATGCTTAAAACTAGTCGGCAATGTACGAAACGATTCATATTTCATACATTTCCTAGGCATTGCCAAATGAAAACCGGCAAAGTATGAAATACATTTCTGATTCGCTTCGAAAAACCGAAACGACTTGTCAGAAGTTAATAAATGATGTAAAATAACCAAAATGACTACTAAAAAAGAACCAAGGAACTACTGGGCTCTGAATCGATAGGATATAATGTTTGTGGACAACAAAAGTACATTCATTTATCCTGTTCAAAAAAGCTTCAGTTCTATACAGTATTACTTCACGAACGTTGAGTTAATTCCCGTACTTCATGGAAACTCATATGAGTACTGGACACGGATGATGTGATAGAATGTTGAAGGAACTTTCAGCCAAATACAAAAACTTTATATGTAATGATATTGAACTGCGCAATTACCTTTGTGAGCCCTGCCAAAAAAAAGAAACAAAGAGGTATTAAAAAGAGCATTGTTGTTAAACTTATGACTGTTTTTCTGAATTTAATTTCCGTTATCAGGTAGATCTTACCGATTTCGAGTCTCATCCAGGTAAAAAACGTTATTTCGAATAACAGTTTTTTAATGGCCCTCTTTCGTTAATATTTCAAAATAACATTTGTATTTTTGAGGAATGAACGTCTTTTAAATAATAGTCTTATCATAAACTTTTTTTCATACATTGCCTAAGGAACATTTGTCATTCTATATAATGCCTAGGTATTATATACAGTGCCTAAGGAAAGTCTGTAATAATTCTCATATTTTGCCTAAAACCGTGTGGCATTACATATAATACCTACGCATTCTATAGAATGCCGGTGATTGACACTTTGACGGTATCGTATACTATAAGTGTAACTGCTACATTTTTGCATTTCACTCGACAAATGAATTTTTAAATTTAATATGCTTTTAAAATGTACTTGCGAACATTTTAGCTCAGGTGATATAAGCATTATGTGGCGTATTAAATCTTTGAATCCCGAATCGAAGAATGCCTGGAGATTCATCTCTTTTTCGCACGATCACGTGATGCGGTAACCCCTTTTTATTTTCTTCTTGCTCCCCACGCTTGCCTTGAATAGTGAACTTGAAGAGTATTTTTGACCCTACAGGGTTAGACACGTGATGTTTTCCAGAAGTAATACAGCCACAGGTATCAAATACTGTGAGAAACTTACCCAGTTAATGTGGAAATTTACAAAAAGCTACAGGCTCCTTAGTAATTCGAAGCTGCATCATCATCCCTCATGACGATGGCAGTTCGCTTGTTGCTTATGCAACTCACTTTAAAATGAGAAATCCTCCATCACTAACCGTGTCCTCTAAATTGTTCTTCTTCAGATTTACATCTTTTCTCATCTCTACGGAATAGCGTGGATGGCTAGAAGTTTCGTTGTTCAAAGCATTATGTGTTATCCAAAAGTTGTTCAAAGCTACCTCATGATCTTCTGTGCAGAACAAACCATCCAGTTTCGATGGATAAAATACCAGCAATCTTATGAAATACACACCTGCAGAAAAAAATGGTGACTAAGACGTATATAAACTAAAAAAGGTACTTTAATTCAAATGCGATTGCTTATGTTTTAACCTTAAATCAAGTAAGGATTTTGGGTTTATTCTTACAATGTATGCATCTGTTACAAAAGCATTAAGGTTGATGTGAGCAATCATATCAAACGGTTTGCTAGTGAAAAGAAAACGACAAATCATGTCAGAAATTTGTATTATTAATTAACTAAAACAGTTCTTTCATGCTGCAAACGTAATTATTCTTAATTGATATGATATGCCAAACGTTTTAAATAAGTATAGCTAGTTTAGCTATGTAATGCCTTTATTAATATTACATCCCTCTTCCTATTACATCTTGTATCAGTAAACGTAACTATTTGTCATATAATTAAAAGGTGTAAATTAACCTTGGTGGGTTGTATACATAAGTGAATTTGTAAAGTCATTAGGACTTTTTTGAAAAAGGAAGCACGAAAAATGAGCAGTGCCCTCGAACCTAGACCTCTCGAATACTCGCCGAGTGTGCTACCGTTACACCACGAAGGCATACAGAAAGGAAGTATAAAATACCTTATTCACTCCTCTTTTTAAAGGTCAACTGGGGATTAGAGGATCCAGTCGCCAAAACCTGGTGGTGGAGAATAATCATCCATCACCTTTTTAGTTCGGGCCTAGGTATTAACCCGTTGATGGCGCCACTGTTGAGTCATTACGTTATTTTGAAGCAGAAAACACGAGAACTGAGCAATTTCCTCGCCGGGACTCGAACCTGGAACTCTCGAATACGCGCCGCATGTGTTACCGTTGCACCACGAAGACATGCAGAAAGGAGGGAGGACACACCTTATGAATTTTCCTCAACAGTGATATATTGCAAAAAATTACATATATAAAATGGCAACACAGCGTCCATCTACATTTTCAGAGTAGAAATGCTGTAAAATGTATGCGTTCTACTTTTTAGTTCTTGAATATTTTGCTGGTTATGTGTTACATATAATTTTCCTTTATTTCTTCATATTAACTTTTATTTCTTATACAGACTACGCAGCATGCAACTTCTAATCTTTGAAATTAATTTTCTATGAAATGTCCCCGACATAAACATTCTTAGAAGATTTCTGGGATCAGCTGGTGACAAATAATTGCATCAATATATTTTAATTTTTTTATGTAGATTTCTCAAGTACATTACAGAATGTAATCTTAAATGAATAAAAAACACACGTATTATGAATATATTTTGCATGCATCAGTACAAAACAAATTTTTTACTCTGTTCCAGCAGAATCAGATGCATCTTCTCCATCCCCCTTCATGGCGCACATGATCCTGGATTCTGGTTCTTAAAATATGGTAACCCTACCTTTGTATCTATATTTAATCAAAATGTATTCTAATTATATTACGCAAGCTATCTCAAACCATTTTCCATTATCCATCTCTTGCCGTCGTGTCTCTAATGTGTGGAATACAAAGTTGAAAAATCATCAGCTTGTGACAAAATAGCGCTTTTATTTTAGAGCCTTCTTTCTCACGCTTCCGCAGTTGTAGAAAAACCTCTGTTGCTTGACAAAAGTCGAAAACCATTTGTCCTCCAAAAGCTGCTGTCAAGGAGACATCAAAGGGTTGATAACTGCTCGGAAATCGACATAATGAGTCAAAAACTGTTTTTTTAATCTTATTTTATATTGTCATGCGTTCCAGATGTCGATTCACAGAAACGAACATGTTTGAAGGATTGATATGTGGATGGATTTGAAGATTATCGTCATCGCTGCGTTTGACCGATCATGATTTAAATTTCCGCTTCAATGTTGGAATATTAAATACGTGAGAGAAAGCTACACTGAGAATTTTCGAAAATTTTAAGCTACACATAGCTATAAACTTGTAATCTATTCTTACAGTGAAATGATTTTTTTGTTCCCCGTTGCCAATTTTTTAATTCAGGTTACATTTTTATCAGTTATTCCTGGAACGCTGGAGGGCTAGATTAACATAGAGCTCGAAAGAATTATAAAAACCACAATTTCAGCACTAAAACCATTAAATCAGCAACAGTTAAAATTTTATCTACTAGTGTTTGTATTTTATACTCTTACCGTGCCGTCTTCAGCGGTACAGTGGAGAATGTAAACTATCTTTGGGTCCGTGTTGGAATCCTGTAGAAAGCAGAAATGTTTGCACGCATATAATGCCTTTGCGGCACAGGGACTTTTAAAATGCTGATGAGACGAAAGACCCTTCGAGATGTTTGATGGTAGGAAAAGAGAAATGGGAGAACCTTGGATCTGTCCTCCGAGTGATTTTGCATCAAAATGAGGACAGAGCTTCCCCGTTCGAGTTGATGTGAAACTGGTTGCCTTCTGCGATGTAGCATGGGCAACACTTTGTGATAAGATGGCTAAATAAATGACCGATGGATATTGGCCATTCCCTACGAATGCGCTAAGGTGCAAATTTCCCGTCATTTAAAATAGCAACATAAACTTACCAATCAGAAGAAAATATAATTATTATGAGGAAAAGTACCATATTATTTTATCAATTATGTATCAATTTATTTTTAATTGTCTTCTTTGTAGGAGTAGTTTTCTAGGATTCCAAAAATGGTTTATTTTTGGTTTATTTTTACGCTTTTGATAATTAAGATAGAAAATACAGACAATTTATTGAACTGGAAGAGAAACGTAAAGCGGAAGTGCCATTTAAAGGGCTCAACATTAATGTAAACACTGGAGTTGCTTGCGTTTTATTTAACCTATTTATGTTGAAAGTCTATTAAACCATTTAATTTTAATTCTAATCCTTTTCCTTGCCCCTGGCTTCAATTATTTGGCAGTTTTTTAAAACCGAGAAAACGACTAAAAAAGGGTTAGGTTGAAAAGGCAAATTGACGCACAAATTTATCGATAAATTGCAGAATTATTATGGACTGATAAGGAAAGCAATGTAGGAAATTTACAGAATGTGCAGTCAGCAGTTATTGCTGCAGGAGGGCTTGATGCACAAATGTGGTAAATTTTAAGTTGTCAACACAACAAAACAGTTTTTTTGCTAATGTGAAATCTTTAAACGCGTTTTCTGAAAAATTAATATTTTTAGTGTTTTCTCAAAAACTAATATTTTTTTATTACATACAAGAAATGTAGCTGTAGAAAATGTTTTGGAGATATTTCTATGAAATTTCACTACAATGTGTTTTATATTACTGATTAGATTTTGAGCTAAAAGCTAAGATCTCTGTATTAATTTGATCATTTAACAGGCATTTGCATGGGAAAAAAATAAATAAAAAAAGAACTGTGTGTTTTCATGTTTAACATATTTCAGTAAATTTTAGAAATATTGTGAAACTTTTAGCTGATAACACAGGTCACTGTTGTAATATTAACAAGAAGATTTAAATATATGCAGTTGAAAAAAATACAGAATATTTTCCAAAAACTTTGCATATAACTGCCTGTTTTTCTAAAATAGTTTCCGAGTATGTCGTCGTGGTGCAATGTCCAGCACACTCAACGCGTATTCGAGAGATCCGAGGTTCGAACTCCGGTGAGGACATTGCTCGTTTTTTAGGTTTCCTGCTTCAAAAAAAAATCCTAATGACCCTACAATTTTGTGTTAAACTTTGATTAAATAAATGTATATTCAATCAGTATTCTAAGTTTTTAAAAAAATGCTCCGAAAGTAGACAGATAGATAGTTTAATAATTTCGAAGAGACTATTTCGAATTTTTAATTTAATCTTTTTAATTTCTATTGTTTCTATGTCAAGAAATTAAAAAGAAACTGAACTTGCTATTAATACAGAGGTGTTTACGCTTTTTTGTAATGATTTTGATTTTGTCTATGAATTTAAATATTAATTTTAAAGTACAAACGTGACTGGCATCAAATTGGAATAAGGTTCAATTATCGTCTGCAGCATTAAAAATATTCTTTTCTTTAAAATGTTGCTGAAAAATAAACATTGGATCGGAGGCTATATTTTTGCGCTGTTCGAAGAGAAATACTGTTATTCAGTTGTAGGGTTCCACCCTTTTTTTAACAGTTAAATGTGGGGAACCTCTTGCACCGATAAGTGAATAATCGCTTAAGTGTGCGAACAGAGACGAAAGACTCAAGAAGGGTTAACTACTCTTTATTTCTCAAAATAAAGATTAACACAGTCGGCTCCTATCTCAGAGCGTACAGCACAGCCTCCACTTGGACTAGAACTCAAAGTAATAAGAATTAAAGCTTAACTAATGCTTAACTAAAACGATATAGCCGAAGCTAAAGATACTAAGTAGTTGGCCACTAAATCTCAATTAAGTAGGCGAAGCTATCAAGGGCCTGAAGTACGGCGCTGAGCGTAGTAATAGCTTAGAGAGAGACGTAGCCCAAAGACAAACGCGCGCTAATCAGAAACTCTGGCTCTCTAACGAAGTCAGTGAAATTTCGACTTAAATACTGCTTTTACTCATTTGCATTAAACGCGACTCTGAAAACACATTCTGATAGGAAATTGTAAGCTAAACCTTTCTATTTTCAGCTTCTATTCTATTATCCCGGCGAAGTAGCTTAACTAAAGATAACTTTTAAAAGCTTAGGATAAACCTTACACAGTTATTGAAAAAAGACGTAAAGTATGTTGTTTTAATATTTCTAAGCGTAAAATAAGTGACATAATTAATATGAAAGGAAAGAAACGGCAAAGTTTACAGAGGCTGTTCGCACATTTTTTAGACGATTTTGGTAAGCGGTAATAAAACATCGTTTGCTGCAAAAGAAGTAATTGCACTTGTAATATATTTCTAAAAGTCAAAATTATAGTCTGTGGCTTGAAAATTTTGTTTTTATTCAAAATGGTGAATTTAACAAAGCAGTGGTTCGAAAGCTACATTTACGCTCTTTCCGAAGAGAAATATGCATACTCCGCTATCCAAAAACGATCTGAGAGTCATGGTTTTGCGATATCTAAAGCGTCGGTAGGTAATATCATCAACGAGAAAGGAAAAAACGTCAAATTGGAGCCTCAAGTGGGACAAAAATTCCAAACGAGTACTCAAAGAAAAAACTGACATCTTCGACTATTGCAAAGGTACGTTGTTTAATGTTAAAAGAAAATCCCCGTAGTCAAAGGACAGTTGCAAAATCATTAAAATGCTCGGTGTCCACTGTAAACAAAATGATAAACGTTGATTTAAATCTTAAGAAAGCGAAAAAACGCAATGTGCATCGTCTTCTTCTAAAGCATATCGCTCAACGCAGGACATGCTGCAGAATTCCATATCAGAAACACTTATCCAAACAAAAATGGAAAACAATTGTCACAATAGATGAAGCATGTGTGTATTTAAATGATTGTAACAAAAAAAGAGCCATTTATTATCATAAAAGGGGAGAAAAAAATTTAAGTACATGGTTCAAAGAATCGAAAGAAAGTTTTTTTAAGGGATTCATGATTGTTGCTGGTTTTTCTTATAATGGCAAGTTAAAAATAAAGAGAGTGCAAAAAATGTCAAGATTAACTCCAAATACTATCAGGAACATATTTTATCGCCAATTTTTCTGAACGAAATACCATCGCTTTACCCACAGTGCCATCCATCTGTGAGACTCCATCGGGACAAAGCTAGCAGTCACACATCAAAATAACAGGAAACTGGTATCAAGGCCATACCCTTCGCTGATGTCCCTACTAAATCTCCCGATGTGTCACCTATGGACTTTTGCGCTTTCGGACTTTTAAAAACTGCATTATCCAAGCGTTGTCCCAAAACCCTAACAGGACTCTGGAAAGCTGTTCGGGAGGAATGGGATAGAATACCTCTTCTGACACTTCAAAAGGCATTATCCTGGAAACTGCGGTGTCAAAAGATAGTTCAGAATAAGGGATGTCAAATAGAACATTTAAAACACAAGAATTTTATGTAATTTAGTTTTGGGAATACAATATACATCGTCTAAAAATGTGCGAACAGCCTCTGTACATCTGAACAGGAAAAACACAAAACAATGCGCACCCAACAAAGGTACGTACAGCTTTTATTAAATCTGAAGTCGCATCTCATGTTTTAAAGGAAAATCCAGCTCCCCAAAGAGCTATTGCTAAATCTTTGAATATATCTGTAGAACTGTGATCAAAATTATAAAATCTGATTTAAAGCTAATAAAAAAATGATGCTCATCGCCTAACGCCGAAATATATTTCTTAGCGTAAGACAGACTATATACCGATTGCTATATGAAAATTATATGGCTGGTGAAAATGCAAACATATAGTTACATTTGATGAGGTTTGGCTATACTTATCTAATTGCAACTGAAAAAGACCAATTCACTTCCAGAAAAAGTGAAGAAAAAGACTTAACATATTGGCTCAAAGAAAACAAGGGAAATTTTTCTAAAGGTTTTACGGTTACCATTGAACTCTCTTGTAACGGAAAACTTAAAATAAGGAAAGTAGAAAAAAGTGTCAAAATTAACTTGGATTACTATCAGAAATACGTTTTAACATCTATTTTTAAAGAAGAAATTCCATCTCTTTATTCAAGCAATCTTCAGTATGTTAAGCTCCATCAGGATAAGGCTCCAAGCCATACCTCTGAATCTACTGCTCTATTTAAAAAAAAGACAAATTAGAAATGAAATCGAAATTGAAGCTATTCCCTTTAAATGTATGCCACCCAAGTCTTCTGTTGTGCCTCCTATGGATTACTGCGCATTTGGACTCTTAAAACAAGCTTTTTATAAGCGGCATCCCAAAACATTGGATGGACGCTGAAGATTGTGAAGGAGGAGTAGAATAAAATCAACTGTGATGTTTTAAGAAAAGGACTTTTATCTTGGAAATCAAGATGCAGTATGATAGTTCAATAAAAGGGCTATCAGGCTGAACATAACGGAAAATAAAATTCTAAGGTTTGTTTATATATATATCTTTGCAAAATTGTTAAAGTGTATGAACACTCTTTGTATATTACTCTTTAATTAGTAATATATTAATAATATCATTAAAGTAATATACTGATAATATATCATTTTTTAAATAAATTAATTGCAAACCGTCGCTATGTAAAATACTAAAAGCAATATAGAGCTTAAGTAATTGGTATTCTAGCCGTTTCTCAATAAACACGAACGCCGGCTAGCTTTAAAAGCATTTATTAACAGAGCACACAGGAACGGGTGCGCGTTATGGCAAACCGCACATTGAGTTGATCAAAGTTAACGGATTTCGCTTACTACACAATCTCAATAGTGTATCGTTGGCGTGGAAGAAAATACTGGCGAATAAAAATAAACAACTCTACACAGGCCTGTTCGTCATGTAGGCCTTAGCGACTCTTTACGATTGCAATAGTATAGACACTTTTTTTTGTGCCTATTGCACTTGCTTTCTGTTTCATTTCATTTCGGTTTATTTTATTCATAAACATTACATTTAGTATCAATTATTTGTAATAATTTCTTTGGCTTTAATTCAGTAATTTAAACTAGATATATTCCTTAAGTTGTTAAAGTATTTATGAATGGAACACGTGGTAAATAATCGATTGCTTTTATTCCTCAAAAGTGCAATCAATAAACATTCAGCTCAAGTACAATCAATAAACAACATCATGTAATGTTTCCTGTTTTGTAATCCTTCTTAAACGAAAATTTGGGGAGTTTACAATCGATATTTACACTCTAAATAATGTAGGAACGTTTAAGGAACGTACTACCTAACAAGTTTTAAAACCCCGAACTGTTTACGTCCAGATAACGGAATATAAACCATATGCCATATTTATCCTCTTTTAAAATTACGCCAAAGTCGTACTTGAGCCAAACTCTCTTCTGGGCATGCGCAGTGTGCGTAATTTGTTTAACATTGTTCAACTGAATGTGCGGTCTGCCATTACGCGAACGGGTACAAGGAAATATACATAAATGTTAAACATGTAACGGAACATCAAACATTTGAATTACAGACATTTACTTATATGACAACCTAACGGCATCGCGGCTGGAGGTCGACTGTCTTAGACTGTTCGTCTTCGCCACACGGTGGCGTTCAATATCATTCGGTTACGGTTAAATAGTTCTGTTACAGTATAAATTTTCCAAACTGAGACCATTTGGGAACGGTTAATAATATTCACCACTAAATCCTTATCACAAATGCGTACATTTGCAGGCACCTTTTCCGGCAGAGAAAATGTAAAATACCTGGAAAATAATATCAAAGCTATCAACTAAAAATGACTGCGCTAGTTATGAAGAAACAGATGTAAAAAAAATAAAGTTCATGATGAAGATAAATATAGAACGCCCGTAATTAAAAAAGAGATGTTTAGACTGATAATCTAACATCTATCCGACTAAGCTCATTGAAATTTAGGGTAAATATGCATCAGACAAGAGAATTTGATTTAAAAAATATTAAGAATTAAAAATTCTGTCACCGCAAACAAAAATAAAGCACCGGAAGCTGCATTTTCGGAATAAATTTTGCGTAGTAACTATAGTAACTAACAGGAAGCTTGCATTTCATAGTTACTTTTATTTGACATTCCTCACAGTTCATTTTGTGAACTACAGTTTTGCTTCAAATCTTAGATGGTCTCTACTGATTTGCTTCGTATTCTGCATTATTCGATCCTTCAGCAGTGACGTTATAAGGCATTTTCTCCCTCCTTTCTGCCTACCTTCGTGGTGTAACAGTAGCGAATTTCGAGAGGTTCGAGTCTCGGCGAGAGCACTGATCATTTTTCACAACTGTTGCTTCAAAATAACTTAATGATTGTACAGTGGCGCCTGAACTTAAAAGGTGGTGAATGATGATTTTTCACTACCAGGATTTGGCAATTGGATCCGCTTATCCCCAGTCGCCCTTTAAAAGGGGGAGTATAAAAGGCATTTTCCATTTTCTCCCTCCTTTCTGCATTCCTTTGTGGTGTAACAGTAGTACACTCGGTGATAGGTCTAGTTTCGAGTCCCTACGATGAAATTGTTCATTTTTCAAGCCCCCCAACATCAAAATAACCTAATGACTCTGCAACGTAACTAGAACTTTACCGCCCTGGGTAATCCCTCTGGCGTCTCTCTATTCATATTTGAAATAAAACTTGAATTCCAATAATCTAAGATTTTATTTTGCTCGTTATTCTGTTACCAGATTCGTTCATGACGTTCTGAAAGTTTATTTCATTGTTTCCTGCTTTTCCTAATTCCATTTGCTGTTCTGTATAGGTATTATAATAAAGCGCAAGGTAATTCATTTGAAGGTTTTAATGTGTTTCTAATCTACACTCATGTTAATAAATTAAGGATAATTCGGAGTCACGTGGAAATCGAACTCTAAAATAAATATATCACCTGTAAAATCACTACACACATCTTCAAGAATCATATGCAAATTTCAGGAAGTAACCAGATGACACCGATGGTACGTCACAATGACGAGAGTGTAAGACAGTGATATATAAGGAATACAGGCAAAGAAGTAAAATTGTTCGCAGACGCTTTATAAGCATTTCAGTGTAATAACCGAATAGTTATGACACAAAGGAAGCATTTGGATGATTTTTTACGTGGTAGAATTATCGACCGTCTGGAATGTGGGCGTACTCAACTGGAAGTATCAGACGAACTTGGAATTGCACAGAGTGTCATCTCCAGGCTTTGGCAACGATTCCAAGATGATGGTAATATGAGTAGACGTTACAGCACAGGTCGCCCCAGAGTCGCAACGCCGAATGAGGGCCGGTATTTCATCCAAGATGATTGTAATATGAGTAGACGTTACAGCACAGGTCGCCCCATAGTTGCAACGCCGAATGAGGACCGGTATTTGGTAGTTACTGCCAAAAGAAACAGGCGGAGCACAGCCTCAGACCTATCTCGTCAGCTCTCTTCAGCCACTGGTACGACAATTTCAAGGCAGACCGTGTACAGACGCTTAGGGCAGATTGGTCTATATGCTCGTAGATCTGTCAGATGCGTTCCACTTACTGCAACTCACTGCCGCCTGCGGTTAGCCTGGAGTAGAGAACATGCATTGTGGACACCGCAACAGTGGGCTTGCGTGGTGTTTTCCGACGAGTCCAGGTTTAGCTTGCAGTCTGATTCTCGCCGGATTTTCATATGGAGAACTCTAAATACCCGTTACCACCAAGAAAACACCATTGAACGGCACCGTTACGGTGGTGCAGGAGTGCTCGTTTGGGGTGGAATTATTCTGGGTTCCATAACTGAACGGCATGTTCAAATTGGAACCATGACAAGCCAAATCTATCGGGACGTCATTCTGGAACAACATGTAAGTTTGTTTCGGGGCGCCATGGGCGCACATTTTGTGTTTATGGATGACAACGCCCGTCCTCACCGTGCAAACATCGTAAGCGAATGCCTTCAATCGGAAGATATCGCCCGTATGGACTGGCCAGCATTCTCACCGGACTTGAATCCAGTAGAGCACGTGTGGGAGATGCTTGGCCGACGAGTTGCAGCCCGTCAACTTCCTCCTACATGTCTACCGGAACTTCGGAGAGCATTGCTTTTTGAATGGTGTAATATCCCCCAAGATCAGATCGATAATTTGATATTCAGCATGCCTAGGCGTTGTACGGACTGTATTGCATCGTCTGGGAGACATAGAATGTATTAACAATCATACCAGCCATGTAATATTGGTTTTTTGTAATTTGCTCCAGGGAGAAAAAATCGCTAATTTTTTTAATAATATCAAACAGGTAGCATCGTTTTTTGCTCTTTATCTTTTGTTTAATAAATAAGCTTTACAAATAAGTCAAATTTGTTTTGCTTCTAACTCTTCCTTTGCCTGATTTTGCATTATCCTTAATTTATGGACATGAGTGTATTTTTCTTTAAAAAAATACCTCTCCCAAAAAGTCATACTTCCAGCAACTGAGAATAATTCGCAGCAGTATTAGAATATTTGGAAATGAGTTTGGTAGACTATGTTTTAGAATGTAACCAAACTTAAATATTATGTTTCCTACGAAAAATGTGCCGCTGTGGGCGAAACGCTCCCTGTGCCTCTCTTTAACCACTGCCTTCAGAGTCACTAAAATGTTTAAGTGTCGTTGGTACACAAGCATTTTAAATGCCCTCAACAATCAGAAAACAAATGGTGGAATCAAGAGAATATTTCATAAGAAATGTTTGACGAAGTTACTCTGTTTTCTTCGATAAGATGCTATGTTAGGATTTGCAGTAGCGTTAACCGCATAATGAATCAATGTGTGTGGGAGGGGGAGTGAAAGTAATTATAGCAAAGTGAAATCCATCTTCCATATGTTTTAGTTTTGTTTATGGTGTTAAATATCAAATTTCTGATATACTGGAATTAATATCAGAAGGTACATAATAAAGAAACAGTGTTGTAAACCTTTTATGCCGCCATGAAATAGTTTCTGCGCTGCTAACATTTTAGCCTACCAAACGTAGCATGCATTGCTTTTGATTTTCATAATTATGGATGAAATTTTCTGAAAGATAGAATTATGTTTACTCATTGCCTTCATTATTAAGCAAAATCACAGTACGAGAATAGATTTTAAAACCTTATATTTCACAAATGATAATTATCTATGATGAATGTCATCGATCATCTTATCACAGGAAAGGCTTTATTTAATAGGAATGAATATTTTTTATTTATGAAATATTTACATTTTCCATTTACTAATTTCTATCTACTTCCTCCATCTATTAAAATTTGCCCTAATTTCTTGCTACTGATTTAGAAAGAAATCGAAAACTTCAAAATTTTAAAGGATTGTGAAAGGCAAATCTTATTAATAAATATGCCTAATAATTTTTTTTTAAATTACTTTTACTCCAATTTGCTCTAAATTGTTGCCACCAAATATTATTCCATTGTATTATATTTAAAGAAATTAAATAATGAAGAATCTGCATGAATGTATGTATGTATGTTTTTCGCACTGTGAAAAACCATCGTTAACTAAAGACACAAATCTTGCATAACGTAGTCCTGCACCCGAGTATGGGCACCTGAGAGCCTGAATTTGGAATTTATTTTATTATCTATTTCATGTTTTGTAAAACTTTTAACAAATTTTTTAATAATGAACTCAAAGATTTCCAGAGCGAGCAATGGCAACACTGTGCCAGGGGAAAAAAGTTATTCCCAGCGCGCGAGACTGTGTGTTGGAAATTCTAAAGATATACTCTTTTTAAATTATTTTGTGATATTGTTGTTGAATTGAATTTTATGTGACTGAAGTACGAAGAACATGATATTTAATAAATAAAGTTAATGAACAAAACGTTAAAAGAACGCCCCTTTGGGCATAATATAATATCTGAAAGCTTTCAGATTTTTGTTTTTTATGTTAATTTTGTTTCGAAAAAATTCAAATTTTAAGGATAAAGATTACTTGAAGCATGAACATTTAACACTTGCTGAAGTTCCATTACAAATAAACATATTAAAGATAGCAGGTAATTATTTACTTGCAATACTTTTTAGGATAATTCCGATCAATATTTTGATCAAATAATCACTCTAGCGACGCTCTCCCTCTCTCCCCCATAAGTCTGTTTGGCTTGCAACTCGAATATATTTCGGGGTGTATTTTAAATGTTGATTTAAGAAACATTATATTTAACAATTCCAGTTTTGAGAATATATTAGGTTATGTGCCTTTCACGCCATGATAACACATTAGTCTCTATCAGAATCGAACACTTTTTCATTGTAAAGGAAGAATATGAAACAGTTAATTTAATCCAACATAAATAGATGACTTATATAGACCTAAAGAATTTTTTCTGCGTCTTACGTTTTCCAGCCAGCAAAGTCAACGATGAAAATTGGACTAGAAAAAAGTGTGTCATGAGAGAATATACATGGTAGCTGAAGAATAAAATATGATTAATCAATTTCTGATGCTAAAACAAAATTTTTTTTTCTAAGTTTGCTTACCTGATGAGGACTCATTAAAGAATTTATAAAAGCATAGAATAAAGAGATTCACCTTGAGGTACTTATAATGTTGATTACTCGATCAAGAACTCGGAGAAATTTCTAAGAATATTTTCCTTTCTTTCCTCGTACCTTCTTGATGTCACTGAAACCCCGTTCGACTAGCAAGCAGAAGGTCCAGAGTTCGAATCCTGACTAGGGCGTTGCTTATTTTTTGCATTTCCTGCTTCGAAAGTTCTAGTAGACTCTACGAACTTTTATTAATTGGCAGATATAACACAGCTGAAATGAATTTCAGATTTGGTAGTTTTATAAAGTTCCTCAATACCTTGTCATGATCTGAACTCGAGGAATCTAGTGAACTAAGTAGCGAATTATCGCTGAGTTCATATAGTAGCTACAGAGATTTAAGAAGGGTTAAAATGCCCTTTTATTCCCTGAAAGAGGTAATAACAGATGTCTCCTTCTCGGGCTTACAGGAAAGCCTCCATCTGGGCTTTTAAATCAGGATAAGAAAATAAGAAACTATCTAATACTAAATTTAATAGACTTAGCCGAAGCTAGACACTACCTAACGTAGTTGGGCCTTAAATTACCCTAGCTGGTGATTCTCAACAGGTATGTACAATACGGCCGAGCATAATAGATTCAAGAACGAAGTAGCCAGAAGGGAAACACGCGCCACTAAGGACTCCTAACCATTGTGTCTCGAAGTAAGTTGAACTTCTCTTAAATACTTCTTCTAACTCATTTGCATTCAACGTGATTCTAAAAACTCATTCTGGTAGGAAGTTGTAAGTGGGAAACAAGAATTGTAAGGAAAGGGTTTCAAAAATTAAAAATAACTATTATAAAATTAAAAAACACCTTAAAATTTAAATGAATTCTTTATAATCTCAGGCCTTAGCCTCGTAAGCTGTAACTGCCAAATCTTTCCTTGCTAGAGACCCATTCTCAGATACTAAAGCTTATGCTGTCCAGTTTCAGTTAGCTGAGTTGCAGAACAAGTGTAAATTTCACTATTTGCTCAATCATTTAGTTTGCTTTTCAGAAAAGCCAGGATTTTCGAACAGAATGTAAGGAGAAATGTTTTACCATGATTTAAAAACAGCGAAGATAAATACCACATACTACAGAAGATGCGGTATCTGCCTGATGGCAGATTGTTACTTGTCTCTTTGTTGGACTGCCGTTAATAAACCCATTCAAGAAAGTTCCTTAAAAGATGTTTCTTTCGTGCTGAATAAATCATTATTTTATATGAGCACGATAAATTTTGCGGTCGAGATTTTAAATTAACACTTTGGGAGGATTTATAAAATAGAAACAAAATAATAACGCAAGTAATTAATTTGTGGCTAAATAAAAATTACGTTACACATTTTTAATCGTAATTTACATTTATAAACCAGTCGGTTTATGGAAATGTATTCAACACTGTTTTTCTACTTCATGATTACCATTTAATTGGATAATTTTTACTTAATCCACCGTGCTGCATATCAGAGATTTCCTTCGTAAAAAATCATGCTTTTAAAAAAGTGAGCTTTTGAAGCAACAGATGGTTACTTTAGGCTTACTGGCTATTAATCAAATTGCCCCGAAGTTGTGTGAGAAGTTTCGTTTTGAGATAACTTCAATAAATTCAACTACTTTCAGTTTATACAAACCAAATTGTAAACACATAATAATTAAATATCCATACATAAACATCTAATAATAATCCGATAATATAGTTAAGTTAAAAATAAGTATTAAATAAATTATAAATCACCTACATTTTAGCGAACGAATTCTAGGAGCGACAATTCCAAAGCGTGTTGCCAACGCAGAGCAATGAACAGATGTACACTGGTGTGCAAAAATTAAGGACGAGACGGTTTTTTCAATATAACTTTGTACAAAAGCTTTCCAAATCAACACATTTAATACCGTAAGATCCCCAATACGTAAGGACATGAGTAATGTAAGCAACACTCACTAAAAGAGAAATCAGAGGGATAAAAAGAAGCTTTATTGAAAAAGTAGCATGCAGCGCAATGCGACTGAAGGCCGAAACATCCCTGTGATGGGTGTCCAGCAAGAAACATCCGGTCTTTAATAGGGGATATGATCTCCCCTGACTGCTAGGCAGGTTTCACATCATTTGTGCATGCTGGATATGTGGTTGTTAATGAGTTGTTGAGACACTACTGCTCGTTCCTCTTGTAGCACCAATCGCAGTTTCGGAATCGTTACTGGCGATAAGTTACGTGCTGCCACGGGTCTCCCTAGTAAGTTTCGTACATGCTTGACGGGATTTAGATCCACAGACCCTGCCGACCAATCCATGTGTTCAATATCTTCACTCTGCAACAGCTCTTCGACAGAAACTGTGCGATGAGGTGGAGCGTTGTCGTCCATGAAGAGGAACTGAGGACCCATAGCCCTTGTGAAAAGACGCATGTAAGGAAGAAGAACCTCGTTACAATAGCAGTCCCAGGTGACGAACCTCCTTGGGAGATATGAAGGTCGGTCCGGCTACCAAGCATTATGTCTGCTCGAACGAGAACTCCGCGACCTCCAAAACAGTCCCTTTTGATGATGTTGAAGGGGTTATTGCGTGTTCCCCGCTCTGTCCAGATGTGTATGTGTCTAGAATCGCAACTCAGACTAAATCTGCTCTCATCTGTAAAGAGTACTCGTCCCCATTCATTGTCTCTCCAATTCCGGTGTTCCCGGCACCACAGAGAACGCCTTCTCCGATGGGCAGGCGTTAGAGGTACACACCGTACAGGGCGTCGTGAAAACAGACCACCACCGTGCAGTCTTCAGGCCACGGTAAAACGCGATATCTGTCGTCCAGTCGCCTGTTTCGTGTGTCTAGCGATTTCTCCCGCTGTCTGCCGCCTGTTTCTTTTGGCCTGTAAGGCAATATACCGGTCATCTGCGGTTGTGGTTCCTCGTGGACGACCAGTACTAAACCCGCGGATAGCTGTTCCTGTAGTTTGAAATTGTCTCCAAAGTCGTGAAACGATGCTGTGAGCAATTCCGAACTCTGCAGCCACACTTGTCCCACTGCGGCCTTCCTCCAACTTCCCAATGATTCGACCTCGGGTAAAAGCATCCAGATGTCGTCTAACAGATTGATTGTTCGCCATTTCTCGCGGCAGCTGCTCGGTGTGATTTTAACTGCTATACGGCGTGCAATCTCTTTGCCAGAAATACTGATCTTACACCGACAACATGCTTTATACTACTCAGACATTCCCCCATTACGTCTACCTGCATATCTGCGCATGTGCTACCGTACATCACCTTACTTAATCTCCTGATTGGTCTTTCTGTCCGCTCTGCCTCTTCGTTCAGCTGATATGCTAATTTTTCGACTTCGTCCTTAATTTTTGCACACCTGCGTAAATTAATAACGAGAGGCATGAAAATAAACACTTTATGTTATCTTGGGAAATTTCCTTTGACTCTCAGGACGAGAATCCAGCGAAATTCTGCTTTACTTTTAGAATAAAATTACTCCGCTGCACATTTTTGTAAAATTCAACGGAAAGTAGCAAACATTATTAAAAAAATAAATAAAATAAAATCTGAAAGCTTTCAGGTTTTATATTACGTCCAAAAGGACGCTTTTTTAACGTTTTGTGTTTCGTGTATTACCTTTATTAATTAAATATCATTCTTTTCGCACTTAAACCACATAAAATTAAATTCAACAGCAATATCACAAAATATCTAAAAACAACATAGCTTCAGAATTTTCGATACACAGTCTCGCGCGCTGGAGATAAAAATGTTTTATTCCGTACAGTGTTGCCATTGCTGTCTTCTAAATCTTTGAGATTGTTAATCAAAAATTCCTTAAAATTTTACAATTGAAATAGATAAAAAACAAATTCAAAATTCAAAATTCGAGCTTATAAGTGCCCATGTTCGGTCGGAGGATTACGCTATTCAAAATTTAATGGCTGTAGATACCATTGTTTTTTCACACTGCGAGAAACAGTCATGAATTGACGCAGATTCTTCATTATTTAGTTTCTTTAAATATAATACAGAGTGGTAACAACAGTTTCAAAAGTGAACCAACGCGGAACGTAAAACGACGCAAAATGCCATTTTGAGACTAATAGCCCTTTGGGTCTAACGTCTCTTTGGGCTAAAAAGTAATTTTGCAGTTATAACAGAAATTTAAAAGATAATTGAAAAGCATCAGGAGTTCGAGTATTTACTTGATAGTCGCTGAAATATCAGATTTTCACGAGATCTTGCATAAAAACCTCAAATTCGCGAAATTAATTCCAAAATTCTCTCCACGATAACGTCAGTGCCCTTATATGATGATAAATAATTAATAATTATGATGATAATTTATAATTATGATGAAATTATGATGGCTACTTAAATAATAATAATGATGGCTACTTAAAATTTCTGATATTTTATTTTGTCACTTTAAATTCTTCTCATAATGAGAATTGATTCCTAAAGGGTCGTTTTTCAGTGCTCACATCGTTAAAACTGTCATTGAAAGTATTTTAATGAATAAACAGTGCATTAGAACAATAAGTATTCTTGTAGTTTAAAGTACATTCTGCTTCATAACTTATATTCCTTTCTGTCTTATTGTTTAAAGAGAAACCGATCTATAATTATGATAAATATTCATATATTCGATTGTGTTTCCAATCTGCCTTCTGATATAAGTTCTGAACTATCATACATAATGTCGATGAATAAGCACAGTGTACATTGTTTCTATTCCTGCAGATCGAATGAATTAAAATAAACTGTACAGCTAATACTAGGAAAAACATCCTTTTATCTTAGATAAAGGTTCTGACGACTTCCGCCCATTTCTGAGTAATTACGGCTATGGAGATGCCAGCATTGCCATCTTCTTTTCACTGAGATAAACATGCGCACTTAAAATAATTTATAACTTTTGTTATCATCTGGAAAAATAATTACCAATAGCATAAAACAAGGAGTTGAATTTATTCAAAAAGCAGTGACCGAAAATCATCTTAAAATGCTGTCATATTCATTAAGGAATGTTTAAGATGTACTGAAAGTAAATGGTCACAAATCGACAATCAGTATTAGGTATCAGATGCTTCCATTAGCTTTATAGGCCCGGTTAATGACTATTATCAGATAAGTGAAATGTTACATTACGCAAGGAATCCTTTATCTGTCATTTAAGATCTTTCAGATGGTTCCAACTGAATAAACGTATATACTTTCAATGTTTAATATGATGGTAAATTTTAATTCATCCCTTAGATTAGGGTTCCGCTGTTTAGATTTAGGTAATATAATGCCATTCTCAAAGTTTAACTTCCAAAATTAGAACTGATGGAGCCCTACGGAAGTCCGTCAGTAAAGATAAATATTATTATATGATAATGAATCTGTGTGTAGGCATACATGTTCTTCGCATTGTAGAAAAACGGCGGTACATACAGCCACTAAGTTTTGAATACACATGGTCCTTCACTCGAACATCTGCCCCTTGAAGCCTGAATAAAGAATATTTGATTTTTATTAATTTCATATTTTGGGCAAATTTAATGACATTTTCGTTAGCAAACTCGATCATTGAAGTGTATTGCTAATTCTCAAAAACATCGGCGGACAATCTCTGTTTTTTACTATAGTACAGAATGAAAAATAAGGAAATGTTAGCAATATATTATTATCTCTTTATGTTCAAGCAGACTAGCTACCAGTATAGCAGATACAGGCTTGAACTGAAATCTCTCACCTAAACCTGACTTATTTGTGCAGTTTATTTATACGGTAACTATCAGTGTTATCTATTTAGTATTTAGCAAGTATAATTATTCCTTGTAGTATAATAATTAAACTCCCTCTTTTCATTCTGTTATTTTATTTATCAAAATGCAACTATAAAGCAGTACCTCTTCTTTTGCAAAATCGTTCTTCTTACTCCACCAACGATCATTTACATCCAGGCCTTCATTAGTTTCAAGCTTCTGAATTCATTCTAATTCTCAGTAATTAAAGTACACTGCATCAAAAACCATGAGTTTCTGGCTAATAGACACTTTCTTGTTCAGGGATTACTCTAAGAAATTTTCGGGAGCACGATGTATGGATAATCAGTTCAGAGATGATCAAATTCAATACAGCTGGCGGTCATGTTCCAAATCAAATAACAAAGAAGATTTTCCGATTTTTAAAATCATAGATCATATCTGGTTCCTAAATTTATTCTAAAATTTAGAGAAAATTTGAAGTAAAAATCTGCCTTCTTGCCCGCTGGCCGAATGTAGAAATGTAGAAACTCTCATTTTAATTGTAAAAATTAATCCTTAAATTGCTTTGACTGTATTTATGTTTTATATTTTTCTATATTTTTCAATTTTTAAAAAAGATATTTTTAGGTTTCCCGTATTTTTGCCTTGTCGCGAAGGGAGAACTGAATTAATTGAACGAGAAATATATCTCTAATGAAATTCAAGGAAATAAGTTTAAATGAAATGCAGGAAAATATGCGTATAATTTAATATTCCGTACAAGGAAGTCATATGGTGCAGACATCAGATTTTTTTGTTTACGTACTTCAAAAGTCAACCTAGAAAAATGTTCATTCTGCTACTTGAGTTAAAGACAAAATATACCATATTTCATATGCAAAATTTTCGAAAGTAAGCGAAAATGAATTTATATATTTTTATTACTTTTCAGTAATACTTTCGGAAGTTATTCCGTCAAATTTCAGAACAACTATAAAAAATAATCTTTCTTGCTTTGTATGATTAATGAGTCCATACTAGTCAAAACAATACTCGGTATTAATTTCGTTAGCTAGCATCACAAAGCTTACCAATATTTCTCTGAATTCTGCAAGCTAAGGAAAATTTTTGGTTTAAATTATTAAAGAATATTGAATATTATACTTATTGTCTTTAGTTGCGAGATCTTATCGTTTTGTATTAAAAATTTTAAAATTATGTAAACTTTACTAATATTACTAGCATATTATACAAAATATCTTAAATTTACAATGGAATCCCGTTAATCCTAACAAACTTGAGTGGAGATTTTTCGGATAACATATTGTTAGGATGCTCCATGAATGCACTTGCTTTAATAAAATGTAAAAATGATAAATTTTTACACAGATAATGATGTCATTTTGAACTCATTTAAAATAAAAGTAGAACTTCAAAATTTTTATTTGAAATTTACTTTTTCATTTAAATCCTTTAAAGTAAATACACTATGCATGTATTATTATCGAAACTAGAAATTTAACTTTTATGGCAGCCACTTTCATAAGCTCATTTGGCAATTTTTCTTCCTGGATAGCAAGAAAGAACACAGAATGGCAAAAATCCACTAAGGATGAAATTGAATTTTCTTTTTACTTCTTTTAACGCGTTTCAACTTCAATAGTTTCCATTTTGCAGAGAAATCATCTAGGCCAAAGCAAATTTAAATTGGCAGAGCCCATCAATGGACGTAGACTCTTAAAGTTGTATCACACATTCAAAACATTTTCATTGCAGAACAACTCTTTCGAACAACTTTTCTATTTTGTCACACGATATGAAACAGCCAATCACAATCAATCGTTCTGGGGTTACCATGTAAAGGGGAAACTAGTTCTCAGTGCAAATGATAGCTGATGATGAAGAATTCAATGATGATAGCTGATTGGTTGTTGAAAACGAACAACTTACAATTTTTACGAAAGAAAAGAAAAAATCGTGCGTCTTTCTTTCAACGGTTAAGCAGGTAGAAAAATTTTATAAAACTGTTCTTAATCTGAAATAAACTGATGTGTGATATCAGGTCATCTCCGGGACATCACAGTATTTCATTACTTTTTAACACAATTATAGTACTGCAATCATTTCATGAAATACATATGTACTCATAATTACTTAAAAAAAGCATTCATTTAAAAAAGTAAATGAATTTGTTTTTAAACTTAGTTTCAATCTTAATTTGCCTCCTCATTTCAGTCCTGCAGAATTTTATTGTACATGAAACATAATATAAAGATAAATCATCCATGCATTTTGCTTTACAGTTGTTGAATCATTATAGTTTTTGTTAAACGTGTTTCGCTATAATATAGTAATGACCCTCATGATGTTGAGGCTGAAACAATTTTAGGCTAACTACTTGAAGGGAATCGAACTAAGCTAATCCCGAGCCTCGGGCAGAGAATGTCAACAAAGCTCCCTTAATATAGCAGCATAAAAAATGCTCACTTGTTCCTTATTTTATCTGAAAATACTAAGAAATTAAATAATACCAATATTATCATTCTTTTTTTCAAAAGATTCGTGGAAAAGTCATATCATATGCCGTGGATGTGAATTTCTGTTAAAGTACTCTTTATAGAAAATATATGTGAAATACCTTCATTCCAGAATACATGGTTCATGTTGTAGTATAAGCGTACTTAAACCATCATTCATCCGTTATGGCAGTGTCCCGTTTTGGTCCCGAAGGGCATTTGTGCAAAGAAGGTTACAGTTCTTTAATCAGAATCAGATATCTTTCATCCCATTATGTATTTTAATCTTTATGAATTAGCTATAGTATTTGAAAAAATGAAAATTAAGATTTAAGTTTGTAGAGTCATTAGCTTTCTTTGAAGCAGGAGATGTGAAAAATATGCAATTCGCTCGCCGGGACTCGAAGCTGGACCTCTCGAATACGCGCCGAGTGTGCTACCTTTACATCATAAAGGTATGCTGGAAGGATGGAGAAAATACCATATATATTTCCCCTTTTAATGGGTGATTGGAGGTGAGGGAAATAGGCCCAGACGCCAAATCCTGACGGTGGCAAATTATTATCCACCACCTTTTAGTTCGGGCGCCATTTGTTGAGTCATTATTTTATTTTGAAACAGAAGATGCGAAAAGTGTGTAGGGCCCTTACCGGGACTTGAACCCTGGACCTCTCGAATACGCACCTAGTGTGCTTCCATTACATCACATAGGCATGCTGGAAGGAGGAAGAAAATACTTTATAAGTTAATAAGAACTGTGCTTATTATTTTTAAATCTTTCTCTTTGTTAAATACTAAGGAGTTATAATCTGGAAGCAGAAATAAAGATCTTGCGTTACCTCATGTAGGAAACTCTATAAGCTGGTTATTTACCGGGTTATATCGAAAATAAGAATGTTTATATCTCAGGCAACGGAAGGTCTTGCCAAGTCGCATGAATGATAAACAGCATAATAGCCTAATGTAAACGCAGGAGACTAAAAATTTGGATAGGCTTTTCTGAAGATATTTGTAATGTCAAAAATACACTAGTTCTTCGGATTACATTTTTTGCGGTGAATATTACTATAACATACTGCAACTTATTACTATTACATACCATAACATATTATTTGATATTCGGTATTAATTTCGAATAATATAGGTAGATGAGTTAAAATGTTACTTTCTTAAAATGGAAAAAGTAACAATAAATATTGATCGTTCACTTCACTTCTCTATCAAAGATTACTTTGGAAATTGTAATTATAAAATTAAATCTTCGATGAGAAGCATTTAAGAGCTTTAGGTTCATAATCGTAATAAGAGTAGCGTGCAGCTGTCTTTGTATTGAGCGTTAGATATAATCTTGTGGGAAAAAAAAAACAAAGACAACATGAACTACAACAATTTAATCCACTTAGGATTGTATATGGAATAAGAATAGTGTCTGTCCGTGAAAATTGTTGTGAAAAATTGGTCTTTTTTTCTTGGAAAGTAATCAACAATTTTCTATATCTTGTTAATATTATTAAAAGCTACTCTTTCCTTAAAACGCAATTATTTACAATCAATGTGGTTTCTGTAAATTTATGAATCAATCACGCAAGAAAAAGAGTTTTACTTTTGTTATCAAAAATTTTAACTATCAACATTTTTTGTATACATTAATTTTACTTATAATATTAGATTTTGATTTATCAGCATTAATAATGATTTTTAATTAAACAAAAAGTAGTCATAAATGAATCCTTTGACAACTTTTAACGGAAGATGCTTTCTAAAATATCTTAGTGTATTTTCAGTGTGCTTAACATTATTAAGGAAAAATCAGAACTTGGAATAAATCCCACGCTTTCTTCATCATCAAATCACAGCAACAGGATTTTATCAATAATTAAACTCCTTGATATTTTATCGAGAAACCGCCAAAACAAACAAAGTCAGGAGCAAACGATTGAGTATTAGAAACAACTCGTGTACAATATAAGCAATAATCAGTTCCAAAAATCTGTATACATTTCTTTTCTTGCCAATAGATGGCGTTAACTGTCAACTTGAAATCGGATTTCATCCTCCACTAATATGCTGAATTAAATCGCATCTCTGAATAACTAAAAATTAAGCAAATTTTAATATTTTTTCTTATACCGCATGTCTGATTTTTCTTTAATTCTGCTAGAAACCTGTTAAAATTACTTTATTGGAAATAATTTTTAATTAATTTTTTAGATAAATCCAAATAAATCATAAACATATGTGCGTTTTAAAATATACTTTACTACATTTTTTGGCAGCTTCAAATAGTTATACTGATATTCAAACAAAAATAATAAAAAAAATTACTTTATTTATTTGTTTATTTTAAAGACCTACAGAATTTTGAAGTATAAGCATTGTACTTTCACTCTACAGTAAATTTCATTTATTACACGCAGTTTTATTCCCATATTTTTTTAATTACAAATAGTAAATATTGAATACCTCATTTACGTTACTTTTGTACGTATTTGTACCCATCTATACCGATCAGGGTTGCCGTATAAAGACATATATTTCAGGAACGAATAAGATATGGCTTTTGCATCATCTATCATTTTCCGTTTTGCATTTATTTTAGCCGCTCTGATCGGTATACTTGTTAGCGATGCTAACTGATGTATATCGTCGGGTTCGCTTTACAATCCCGGAGAAGGCATGGATGTTTTTATAAGTGTATAGTGTCTGTGCGGCATGAGGACACTTAAAATTCTAAATGTCTGAAAGTTCGAGTGGTTTGGAGGCAAGGAAAGAGGAGTGGGAGAGCGTGGAATCTATTATCAGGATCAGGTGTTCTCAATTCAGAGTTTCTGAAGAGCTAAAACAATAACTTTAGTGTAATAACTTTAGATAGTGTGGCAAGATTTATACCTGTACAACCAATCCTGGCTCATTCCTTCCTGTCTTGTTTTGTATTTATTTCATTTTTGCATTTGTAACACGTGTTTTTTCTTCTATATTATTTGTGCATGTTTCATGTATGTGGCATGGCTTTTTTTTTTACTTTTGTACTCGATGTTTATCACTAATAGTGACTTTGAAATTCCATGAAAACACCTAACTGAGGCTCTAACTGAGGACATCAGAATTTCAGAAAGTTGTGGTTATACAGGTCTGCCTCGATTTTAATCCAGAACTCGCCGAAGGAGCTGTTCGTGGGTTTCGCAGCCCCTCTTTTTCTGTCACCAAACCACTGAAGAAGTCTTTCGGTTTGCCAATACTGCCACCCCCTTATATTGAACATACATTATACACTTACAAACACCCATGCCATCTCCAAAATTCGAATCCAGGCTCAACGATACAGTAGCCAGCGTCGCTAACCACTATACCAATCAGAGCATTAAGCTGTTACCATGCCAAAACATTAAAATTTCCATATTTTATGCAGATGGCGACTTGCTAAAAAACAAAACTACGCCCTACTCCATTATTCCCTCTGTAAGTCCCTCAGCTAGAGGGTTAGGCTGATTCCCTTACCTCGGCTTAATAACATCGCATACCTTCAATGTTTCACATAGCCTTACAAGTCATACTCTATGAGAGGTTCATGGTTAAATCTTCAGGCTTTGTTTCATGTACCGTATTTATGGAGCTGATTTGCAAAGGAAAAGATGGACATCATCATCTGTCTTTGCACTGAGACAGACAATGTTTGAAGGGAAGCGTTAAGTGCCTTTTAGAGGCTTAGAGATCTCTGGATAAACGACCATGCATTCTGTGATGAAAAATATTTGATTCGATGTGCTTTATCAGTCCTTAAAGCTTTTATAACTAGTTTTGGAAATACCCTATATCTACAGCAAGTCTTAGACAAAAGCTGGTGTTCTATTTAAGACTCAGAGACAAAGCGAATGTCCTCTATATCGGTAGGACAAAATTCTCCTCAACTTTGAAAAGTTATTGTTTTAGTTTTTTAGTTTAGTTTATTATTGCAAAGTGCACTAGGATTATCTGCCTAAGGGGAGGGATGTCTTCGTGGAGGACTTTCTGAAGGAAAGTGGGTCGTATACATATTACATGTTAAACCACGAAAACGGCAATGCAGCCAGCCCATTCGATTGGAATCGAACCCAGGTCGGAACTACCAATGTTCAAAGATTTTACCGCTCGGCTGCTGGTGGGCTGAAAGTTTTAAGTAAAGAGCCTTTTTGGATTAACTTCTTTTACTGCTGAGAGTAATTCATAGACAATTAGGTATTTACGGCTTGCAGTGAACTCCGCCTTCTAAGTAGCAAATAGTAACTTCGAATTCTGAAACTGTTAAAGGGTAGAGTAGGATTAATCAAGTAAATTGGGTTATGTAGAATGGTAAATCTTCTAATTTATCTTGTTCTTAATCACCCCTTAACTGATTCCTTTTACTTTATTTTTCTAAGAGTTCTTTCTTAGTTTCTAACAAGTCCTTCTTATACATTCTCATTTACTCTATACATTCCTATACGCTTCTCTGCCAGAATGAATTTCCAGGATTATGATTTATGCAAATGAGATAGAAACGTGTATTTAAGCTGAAGTTTGGGTCACTTCAGTAGAAGTAGATACGAAAGCGTGTTCTGCCTTTAGGCCACGTTTTTGCTGCTAGTCTAAATTTTCTGTGATACGGCCGTACTGTTACGTGCTGCTAGTGTACACTGGTGATCTTAAATAAGGGCGAACTCTATTACTTGATTCAGAATACAATGTAATTTTTCATGTGTGGCACGGATACGAGATAACTTCTATTAGAACAGCATACATGAACGCATCCGACCCTCTAACCCACCATTAGTTTATTCTGTCATTAAGCGGTTGGGGGAAAAAAAGCAACATTTTCTTCAATTCAGTTTTTTAATTCAGTTCTGATACGTTATAGACTCATTATTAAGAAATTATTATATATTTCCGAAATATTAACTACCCTGCAGGTCTTAAGCATTCTTAAGCAACTCTTATTGAAGCAAATGCCTATATACACTCATGGACAAAAAAATTAGCGCACCAAGAAGGAGTCGTCAAAATGAAACGAAATTTTACATACGTAATGACTGCTTTGATATAAGTAAATGATAAGAAAATCAAAGAAAAAGGATAATTTATTTCAGAGAAAAAGGCAAAAGAACGGAGGAGTTAATACTCCGTTGAACCCCCTCTAGCGCGTTTAAAATATATGTCTTCTACCCCCTCTTTTCATCATTTAAAAGAAACTTTTCGATCGGTAAACTCGTTGAACACTTTGCCTTTTTTTTCTAAATACGAATTTTTAGTCTTCTGGGATAACAAAAGCGTGGCTCAGTGGCTAAAGCGCGGAGCTGGAGATCTCGACATCGTGGGTTCGGGCCCAGGCAATTTTTGAAACTGTCGTGAAGGGCAGCATAAATCACCGTATACAAAACAAAAATGGCTGATGTTCTCCAAAGACCACGTGATTAATAAATTAATTAAGTAAGTAATAATTAATTAAATCCTTCATAAATAATTACAGAATAAAATTAATGAATGCCTCGGCGATTCAGCACGGAAGGCATGGCGGGAAAAGGATGAGTCATTCCAAAGGAGCACCACGTGGCCAACATGGCGGACGGACGTCACGTGATTCAACATGGCGGAGGCCACGCCCCTTTTCTGTGACGTCACACTTCCGCCTCAGAGTTTACTCTGCCTACTGCGTCGATGGGTGGGCATCAAGGGCAGCACACGTAATGGGCGCCGCGATACCAACTGTCCTTCAGCCAGGCGCCTTCGTATGGTTCGAGAAGACACAGGGCCCCCAATGAAGGTGCTACCTGTGCCTGGATGGCGGCCGATGAAGCAGTTGACTGTACGCGTGCATCTCATACGATGTGGCGGTCTTCTCGACGACTGGTCTGTCGAGGGCGTCCTGAGCCTGGTCTTCGTGTACTTGACATCTCTCAAGTCCACTGGTTCCAATACCTCCTCACAACACAATCAGAGTGACCTAATTGACGAGTTACTCGCCTAGCTGACCACCGAGCTTCCATCATCCCGACGATTCTCCCCCTCTCAAACTGCGACAACTGCTCATATTGTCTTCGAACACGGCGTAATGGCATGTCTACCTCAGCTCTTCCTTTGTAAATGATTCAGCACACTCAAACAAGCTTTGGTTACCTGTTTTATACTCCACAGAGTACGACGTTTAACGCCCTCTACCGGCTATACGTAATGCGCAATCACGCTGCATTTCTAATCATTTGCATATCTCCCCGACATGTACCTTCATTGCAAGTTTCGTTACGATCCCGCAATTATTTCTTGGTGCGCTAATTTTTTTGTCCATGAGTGTATTTGGTTAATGATACTGTAAGTATTTATTATAAATTTATTTCTCATTGATTCTCCTTTTGATTCAAAGAAAGTTAATGAATACAAATGACTTGGCT
Organism: Stegodyphus mimosarum; assembly: GCA_000611955.2. Taxonomy (NCBI): domain Eukaryota; kingdom Metazoa; phylum Arthropoda; class Arachnida; order Araneae; family Eresidae; genus Stegodyphus; species Stegodyphus mimosarum. The sequence continues at coordinate 144,937 of KK120725.1, read as the reverse complement.
CATTAATTTATTAGAGACAGTAGCCTAGAGGCAATGTACTGTAGTACATTTAGCCATTGTTTTAGTAATTCATACGTTTTATTTATTATAATTTACTTCCGTCTTAACTGGGAGAAGTCAAGAATTAGAGAGTTCTTATCAGAAAATGTGATTATTGTTACTTAAAAGGATAGTGCCATTTTTCATTCCTAAACTCATTGTTTCTCTCAACCATTTGTATTCAATACGCTTAAAGTTTTTCATTCAATTTATGACCAGTTATCACATTTTATTTCACGTAATTTATTACTTTTCTTTTCACCGTTGTCAGACATTATTATTGCACTTCTCTCCCTATATATGGAGTTTGAAGCTCGTAAAAGAGATAGCATATCATATGTGAAAATGAATAAAAATTCTATGTAATGTCGTGAACACAGCCATTTGTGCATTGTTATACTGGATATTCTGCATGTAATAATGTGATAGCTATATAAAGGTAACTGAAAACTTATTTAGAGTGGCAGAATTTAGATTTTAATGTAAAACCAACTATTCATATGATCAACTTCAATTTCCTTGGAAAGAGAAAGTTATGGGGAAAACACGAGCTGGCTAATATTTTAGTGGAAACCGTTCGTTATCATTCGAAGAAGGCAAAATTTAATAACTTTTTGAAATTTTAATATATATATGTAAATCAGCTTTATAATTTAATTTAGCAGTAGACTCTTAATTCCTCATTTTTAATTTGCGTGTTTCCTCTCTGTATTTAAACGTAATACCAACTTTTCTAGACTGCACCATTTTTAGATTAATCTATGACACATGGCTTGCTTAACGCTGATGTAGCTAACTCGGAAATTGAGCTCAAAGGTTTGAGAACTGAAACCTTTCTAACCTAAACCCAAACCTTCTCTTAGCGAGCTTCCATATTGGATAATGCGCTCTTTAGCCCCTATCTCTCTTCCTGTAAAGAAGCTATTTCGCTGAGGTCTCTTCCTATCGCAATAGTACCAAAAATGTAAATGTTCTTCAAGAGGCACGCTTATAGTACCAAGCCAGTTGTGGCCACAAATGTCAGTTGAAATAAAAGTGAAATTTAATCCGCCTCGATTGTCAAGTTTTCTAATAATTACAGATTCAACATTTTAGCTTTCTACGAAATCAGAATTCTTCCTGTTCAGCATCGATCTACGTTTTGTGCTATCTACGTACTGCGCCATCGGTATTTCTGCGTTTCTTTCTACGTCACAGCATTCCTACATCAGTACTTCTAAATTTATTTTTATTACACACAGACATATATATGTATATATGTACATCTTTTTGTGAACAATTCAGTAGCGAATGCGTTTGGGTACTTACATGTACGGGGATGAAATTTTTTTTTCTGCTTTTCACATGCAGGAAAAGGCATATGAATCAAAGTAGAATTTAACGTAATAGTAATGTATTTAAACGAAAGGACAGCAAATGCACGTCGTCGACAATAATGAGTTATTCAAAATATTACTGGACTTAAGCGGTTATATAAAAGTGCTTCCATTTTGTAAATGAAGACATTGAGTAACTTCTCATTATTAAATATGTTTCCGTCTTAGACAAACAGCACTGGATCTTCTTTGAAGGTTTGATCTTCAGGCGCATGCATTACGCTGGTAACTATAACAAGGAAGATTGTAGAATATCTTTCATCAAGTTTCCATAGAGTCTGGGACTTTGAGTTTGCGTATAACCTCTGGTGTCTTATATATGAGATTTTACGTTTTTCTCTGAAGTATAAAACTCATCTTTAGAGATCAGTTTTATATTTGGGAGGAGTAGAAGTTGTCTCTCACTCTTTCTGTGTCAGGTTCCAATGGAATGTGTGACTACAGACGTGAAATGTTAGTGCACAATGATAATGGACCAATGAGCTTCCGGTAATATTTCTATCATTTCAATTGACCTTTGTCGCTCTGTAAGTCTTTTTTGTTTTTTCTTTTTATTCTGGCTCCTGCAGATCGTCTGACGTGTGTTCGCCGCTGTGCGCTCACAATAAAAATGTTTTGGTTTTCAATAAAATTCTATGTGAAAGTTTTCTCATTTTAAATGTAATAGAAATTGCGTCCAACACAGATACCAGCACAAAGCGAAATGCGATCGATCTTTTTTTTTATGTACATGTATTATTAACTCTATCCAACTATAAATTCACTTTGAAAAAGTAAATGGTGCTCGCCGTCCAAGAGATATTTTAGAACGTGCTCTTAGGTTCGAAAAGGTTGGGAACCCCTGTTCTACGCTGTTAATATTACTACGTCTTTATCATCACACACACTCACATATATATATATATATGTGTACATAAATTCCAAGTACTAGTAAAAGAAGGTAATTTTTGTACTTAAATGTATAATACTTGCGCTAAAAATGCTCAGTAAGAAAATATTAATTTATTTAATAGAATTTTCTTTTCCTGGGTGATAATTCAAGTGCTGTTCTATTAAATATGTTAATATAGATATATAATGATATGATAAAACTTTTGATATATATTTGATAAAATAACAACGGAATTTATATAATTTAATTGCTGTTTCAACTAACATTTATTTTATGTAAATCTCTGTATAGTATTGAAAAAAAGTGGGAGGTTAAATTTTTGAAGCTGCATTAACTCCAATTTTGCTGAAGAACTTTTTGATTGTCCGTGTTTTCCAACCATCCATGTATGTGGCTCGATCAGTTGCGGAGTGATTAAAATCAATCTATACTGAGTGCTCGAGGCAGGTTCGATTTCAAGCGAACAGGCTGGATGCATAATTAGTTTTCGTGGTTTTCGCCATGAAGTGAATATAAGCCATTATTAGTGTAAGTGGTAGTATAGTTCTACCGTCTGAAACGCAACCCTGGCTGGCATTCTGCCAAAAAACATAGGCTCGTCCAAAAGGGACATTATTACTTGCTGTGTGACAAACTGTAACAGCAAATGGATCATTAGGAAAACAAACAGCTGGTTATTATTAGAGACTTCCTCTTTCGGACTAACTTAAAGAAACTCATTTTTAGGGCCAAGGTGGAAACGATCGGCGAGGGAGATTGTCCTGAAGGCTAATGGGTCTCTATACACTAACGCTTTTATGATGCCGACTTGTTTACGGGTGTTCGCTGGTCTCTTGTGAGAAAAGAGACGAAGCAGTGGAGTTGAATGGACATGTAGCCAGAGAAAGGCTGGCGGAAAGCTCGCTTTTTCCCTTCTGTAAGATATAGCTATGTAACGATTTACGCTGTTTATCCTGTATTTAACCACGAATGAATTTGTTGTTAAGTTTTAAATAAATTAAAAAAGACAATCCTGTTTTGCTATTTTTCCACAAAAAGCTCGGAAACGTTACATCTGCGACGTGAAAGATTACGTGAAAGTTTTCTCTTCTTCGGAGAGAAGAATCTTTAGGCTGGAGGGAAAGAAAGTCCCCATCCTTCCATCCTCTTTGGAGAATAATTCAGTCTGAATGGAGCATGTGTGTTTGAGATCATGATCGCGGATGAGGCGGTCGAACTATATGTGAGTGAATATAAAACAGTTTCCTTTAGAAAGTCCTCCAGAGGGGCTCCTCTTACGGAGACAGCCTTCGTGAGCTTTGCCTAACTTTAATCTTAACCAACAAGCCATGCATATCCTGGGAGAGATAATCGGGACTGATCTAGTATCCTTCCAAAAATAATGAATAACTATGCATTTCTTTTTCTTTTCTTTTTTTCTTTTTTTTTTTTTTTTTGCGGAAGCTAATTATTGTAACATTTGTTCCACTAATGATTATGTACAAAATTGAAAAATAAATGCACAAAATAATATAAAAAATTTTTATTCAAATGTTTTCATTCGGAACATAAGCAGATAAATGATTAATTATTCGGTATTTCTCGAGCATTTTGCAATTTGCTATTGCGTGCTAGTTTTTAATTTCCAATAAGACGGATAAATCCGTGTTCCCGTCCACGACATGTTCCGAACATGGGCGTCATTGACGACAAAATTGTTACGCCATCCAGGCGTCAACTTTGGCGCTAACGACGTGATGAAATGTTTGCATTTGGCGACAGAAACATTGACGTGCACTAACGAGAGAGGAAAACTTGTTCATTAGATATGCTGAGAGGTAATTTTCTACGCATACTTTTTTTATTTACTTATTTATTTGTTCATTTTTTTACTCCTTCCCTACTGCTGCAGCATATTTTTCGTCTTGTTTTATTCCCTACTATTAACTTTAGGTGTTGGCATACAATTTTCCGTTTTTTTTTTTTTTTTTTTCAATAGCCGTGTCTTTCGTTTAAGCTATACTTCATTTATTTTTGGATCTGCTGACGCCCAAGCCTCTACATTGATTTCGGACTTTCAATTAATAATATTTCGCCGTGGCACATACAGTATGTATGTATGAAAAATGAGCGAAATGAAAGGCCCACTTTATTCACACGCAAATTCGCATTTTATTTGAATACATTAAGGGCACAGTGAAATGATAGAACGGCATTTGACCGACATCTTTAAACACAAATTCGAGCGATTAAGATTTTATTTTAATTGTATTTAAATTGATTAGATTATGAGAAAACACACTAAACATCTCTGCTTAAGGGAAGTAATACCTTCGTGAAGGGCTTTATAAGGAGAGTTGACTTGTATTTAGGTTGAAAATGGGGAAAACCACGAAATTCATTCAACCGGCACTTTAGCGAGAATATAAACTCGGATCCAGTCGTTAATGTTTAGCAGTCTTAACCGTTCGTCTGTTGGAAGGCCTTAGTTCACGAGAAAAGATGTTTTTAGACCATATTAATTCAAATTGAAGGCACCTTTAATTTTTAGCCAAATTTGGGCAGGTAATGAATAATTGTTTTACTTATCTTTCGATGTATATGAATTGCATTAGTCGTTTCATCATTTTTTCACATAATGAAGTATGTGGAGGGGGATAGAAAAAGAATCTTGCGTTATTATGTACGTTTACTATACACTGTTATGATGTAAACAAAAGTGAAATATTTTAGTTTTTATTTACGTATATTTCCAGCTCTTTTCTTTTTCTTTCTTTTTCTTTTTTTTTTATGAATGAGATGGAAAGAACTTATTACTTTCATGTCAGTGATATCTTCATATTTAATTCCCTTGTGAAAATTTGGTTTTTTGAATGAAGAAATGGAGAATAAAATCTGGAAAATAATCGAAATGATCTGGCAAATAAGTTGATTGCAAAAGGTCGAGGATCAGTTTCTGATCAACCAATCCCAACATCTGTTACTCAAACTCTTCGCTGAAAATGCAGCATCTCACCGAAATTTTCAAAAGATGCCTACATTCCGTTTACATTACAACACGAACTAAGCTGTTTCGGTTGCTATCACATCATGTGTAACATTCATCGAAAGTATTTAAATGCTCTCTTAGCAGCAAAATTCAATTATTACTATGCTCACGCAAGTTACAAAATGTTTTTGTTAATTTTTTTAACCTAAGAGTAAAAATGCCTAATTAAATTTCGTAATTTATTTAAATTAATGAAAAAATTACATAACATAAATGCAATAATTAAAATTAAGATATTCGGTTATGCAAAAAAGATACAAAACGGTCTATAAAAATTAAGCTTTTATTAAATAAATGAATGTTGTTGCACGAGTACAGCTTCGTAATAGACGGAATGCACACAGAATCGATGATAAATTGATAAAATTTATTTTATCATAAGAATCACTTCACAATTCTAGAAGTTTCACCAATTGTACTCCTACAGATTTTCAAAGTAACACAGAGTACAATCAGTAGTTGCTCTTCAAAACTACTAAGAACATTAAGCACAACGCAATACAAAATGCATCCAAAAAGGCGAAGTTCTCACAGATATCTCAATACTCCAAATTCAGTTCTGAACTAACAACTACTCCGAAACTGATGCTCTCTCCGGTCTTATATAGTTTTCCTCCCGCCGCTTAGAAATCTCTAGTAGTTCTCGAAATTACTGGATGGCATATGAGGGCCGGATTACGGTTACAGCTACATATAGCTCCAATTACAGTTATTCAGTTACAATACCCATTACAGCTAAAAATATCGCGAAATGTCATCCAATTTTGGCATCTTTTGACGATAAAAATTAGTCACCAAAAATATAACCAGCTTGGCGATATCTCGCCAATTTAGCGAGAGAGCCATTTATTTAATGTTAAGTAGACTTGCCCCGTATCCTTACTTTTCGTAAGATCATATTTACTTTCGTAATAATAAAGTTTGTATTGTAATAAAGTATGTTCGTAATAATAAAGTTTGAGATTCTTACTCTCATAATAATAAAATCTCTAGAAGCTATTATTACATTATACAAAATTTTTTTTTTTTAAAATAACGACAATTTCACATCTAATTTCACTAAAATTATTTATATACGTATAAAATTCGTAACATTATTTTTCGGAAAGTTTTTTTAAAAACTTCACGTTACAGCTGAGTGATTACGGATATCAGAATGACAGCCTCTCGATTTTTAATATTATTTCACTTTTGTTGGTACGTGTAAAGGAAATTAGTTTTTGTATAAGGCTTTCTGTAAAATGAGAGTAAAACGAGAATAACCTCTCTTGACTAAACATCTGTTATTTAAGTTGCCACCAGATTTATTTAAATTCTCTAAAATTTATATTTAATTACGGAGTGTAAAATTGATTTTTTCGTTTCTTAAAACTCGGTCTTTCCAGAAATTAATCCTAAAATGGAATTAAATTCTCCTTTATTCTGAATAGATTGATATTGCATGAATCTTTACTATCATTTATGACGGAAAAATATTCATGTATTATTATTAAGCTTGTAAGGAATTTTCTCCTTCTTTAGCCGTGCCTTCGGGTTTTAACTGGAAGTACGTACGGCTTGCAGTCGCGAGGTGCAGAGTTGGAATACCGGCGGCGGCTGTGATGAAGCTTTTTACGCCAAAACGTTCTATATGTTCTGAAGATTAACGCTAACTTTTGCTCTGGATTTTTCAACCTTTTTTATCAGCACAGTTGTTAGCGACCCTGGCTGCCGTACCAAGGTCCGCATTCAAATCTTCGAGAAGACATGGACGCTTGTAAGTGTATAGTATCTGTGCGACATGAGGCATTCAGAGTAGTGGTCAGCCGAAAACCCTCCCCCGTTGTTTAGATGAGAGATGGGGGACTCTTAGGCCGTCGTTCCCTGGGGTCTTCTCCGTCATTTCAAATGCAAACATTTTATTAAATTTGGGGAGGAGCTCCACAGTTACTGCGGCGGAAATATAACATTGCGATCAATGATGAAATTCTAGAGTCCCATTCGTAATTGTGTCAGTACATGTGGATTGTTCAAAATGGAAAGATTTTCTAGCTCTGAAACACATTTTGGGTTTGAAATTTCTGTTTTATTGACGAGACCTAAAACTGCATCGCACATCAGTCATGAGTTCGCAGCAAACTAATAAAAGCATTTAGTGGCAGTTCGATGGAGTACGATTTATTGATTATTGGATTACAATTTGCAAAATAATCCAACACTTATAAGGAAGCACTGCTATACAGGAATGATTTATTTACTTTACGGAAGCTTAAAATCTGTATTCAAAGCAAAATTTGTGCTGTCCTTGGTCTTATAAATTACTTACGTTGCGTTATATGATTGAATACAAAAAATCATCAAATTGAACAACTTATAAACAACTTACATTCCAAAGCTTGTATTTCCTTACAACATTTATTTTTATAAACGATATACACACTCACTTCCAAAAGTTAAGCATGAAGATGTAAAATGCAAAACTATCAACAAACACTGCTTTATTTGACACAAAATTCGGCAGGAAAGTAGCATATATATTTATGCATAAAATAAAATCAATAATTATATACAGAAATGAAAACAATATTACATTTTTGTAAGTTATCAGATAATGACATACTGGAGACTTAAACAGAATTATGTATAAAGTGAAAATAAACAGCATAAAATGGAAAAAAGAGCATTAATAGGGTATGTGATCCCTCTCATCTGTACACAAAGTTTACACCTTGGGACCATGCTTTCAATTAGGTGGTCAACCACCGCAGAATTAAGCCATCGCCATTCTTCTTGTAGAGCAGTTTCCAGCTCAATAAGAGAGGCTGGAGGCGGGAAACATGAAGATACAGCACGACCGAGAGCATTCCAAAGATTTTCAATGGATTTAAGGTCGGGCGAATATGCTGGCCACGCCATACGCGCAATCCCTTCACTCTCCAGGGAGTCATCGACGATGTCAGTTCTAAGGGGACGTGCGTTATCGTCCATTAAAACAAAAGTAGAGCCAACTGCTGTAGCGTACAATCTCACGATGGGTTCTAGGACTTCATCTTGATACCGGACAGCCGTCAAAGAACCCCGTTGAAAGATGTGCAGGTCGATGCGATATCCTAATGAAATGTCTGCCCATACCATAATGCTTCCGCCTCGGAATGCGTGATATTCGGTGATGTTTTGGGACTGATTGCGTGTTCGTTGTTCGCGTCATATCCTTATACGCTTGTCATCTGGCTCCAGAGCAAATCTTGACTCATCAGTAAACATGACATTGCCCCAGTCAGACACATTCCAATTGGCATGGTTCCGGCACCACTGTAATCGTACCCCTCTTGATTGGAGGGATAGAGGAACACAAACTCGAGGTACCCGGGCGTACAGTTCACTCATATGTAATCTTCGGCGTACAGTAGCTGCAGATATCGCCTTACCAATGGACGCTGTAACCATAGATGTCACACGTGTGGAGGTCGCTCTGCGATTCCGCGTGGTTACAGTAGCAATATATCGATCTTCCGCGGGGGTTGTAACCCTTGGGCGACCGGCTACAGGCCTTCGGACAACTGTCTGTGGGGTTTGGAATTGTTTCCATAAACGTGAAATTACAGAATGATGAACGCCGAAGAAAAGAGCAATATCTGTGATCGACTGTTTTTCTTCAATGCGCCCCACAGCACGCCAGCACTCAGAATCTTCCATTCGTCATCTGGAAGTCATAGAAACACGTATGTTTTGAAAACAAATTGAAAACAAACACCTTCTATCAGCACTTACAATCAACTTCTGTAACCATTTATAAAGCTGGCTTCTTATAAGACTGCCTTTTTTGCATATTTCTTGATATGAAAGCGCGATTGGCTGTTACCTAACATATTTGCATACTTCCATCTACCTCTGCAGCGAATTGCATCCTCTTCAATTCTGGTTGGCTTCCGGAAATTAGAATTTTCCTCTCCGTGCTTAACTTTTGGAAGTGAGTGTACTTATAATACTTCATACGTAAGTCTATAATGTATGATACTTAACTATTATCATGAATAGAAAATTAGCTTTTTCAGATAGATTTCATATTTTTCATGTAAATTAGCATCCATTCTTCTATTAATCATATATTAATGTATTATTAAGATTCAATTGTTATAGGAATGCACAGAGATTTTGTCTAAAGAGCAGCTTAAAAACGAAAAGGGTTATAAAATATATCGCATTTTAAATATACTGCTTAAAACATAATAAATTTGTATTGGTTAGGAATAGTCCATGGCTATAAAATCTTCACCAACTTTTCCTTGAAGAATGCAATTTTTGTTTCTTTTTTAACTTCTCGATGTGTTTGTTGTGCAATCAAAACCAAATCAAGGCCAATCTACGCTTTTGGGATTGTCAAGTACAAAGTTTCTTAAACTGTGTTCTACGGAACACTGAGGTTCTGTGGAAATCGCGCGAAACTAAAGTACTTTTTTCATATCATTCAAGAAAGTAACATAAAAAAAGCAATAAAAATCGACGCCTCTAGTAAATTTTAAAAATATCATTGCAAGGTATTATCTCCTTGCTTTTCACATGCCTTAGTCCTTCCTGTGTTTGGAAGCATACGTATTCGACAGGTCCAGAATTCGAATCTCGGCGAGGACTTTGCACATTTTTCACGTCTCCTGCTTCAAAATAACCTGCCTCTACAAATGGCACCCGAACTAAAAGAAAAGGTGATGAACGATAAATCATCACTATCAGAATTTGGAGATTGGGTTCCCTAACACCAGTCGCCCTTTAAAAGGGGGTTATAGAAGGTACTTTCTGCATGCCTTCGTGGTATATTTCGAACCAAATTCCGCGCGTATTCGAGAGGGCCAGGGTTCGAGTCCCGGCGAGGGCGTTGTAAATTTTTCATTTCTCCTGCTTAAAAAAAGAAAGAAAAAAAAACTAAGATATGTTCCTTGTTATAATTGCTGGAGAAAAAAATTACAGTTACGTGAAAAGTTTGGAATACCGAAGTTCATATGAATGTTGAATAATGGGAAAAAATTCAGCATTTTGTTGTAAATTGATTAATATTCTGAATAATAAAATTTAAAGAAAATATTAATTTCTTCCTCTTAACGAAATAAAACTTAATTTTCACGAACACTGAATAAATCTGTCATAGAATTAAACTTAGACGATCTGTAAATATACTTTGCAGTGTTTATTGAATTCATCAGCCTAAAATTGGCAGAAAAGTATAGAAATTCATTTACATGGACCACAAGAGCGATAAAAATAGTTTCGAAACCTATATTCCAGAAGATTTCTAAAAATATATTTTCGGTTGTCTAAAAGACAATCGAAAGCGCGTTGTCAAAACATTTATGAAAACTCGACTTCGCAAATACATAAATTTCGTGGAACATGAAATTATTTAAAAGTTTGAGTTGGAAATTTTCGTTCCGATACAAGAAAATAAACATTAGAGAAGTAATGATGGGGTATTCGTGTAAATTTTTGCAAAGAAACAAAAATGTAAATTTTTAAGAAATTTTTGCATATTTTCTATTTTGTTTGAAGTATTGTTAAGTCAGAAGAATTTTCTGTACTGAACACTAATACTAGCTGACTACGAAATTCTTTGGAATTCTGGAAAGGAGTAATTACTTTAATACTTGATTAGAAATCCATATCATAGATCAGCAACAGGTTGAAAATTAAGCAAGAATACAACAAAGTACCACATATGCAAATTATTTTGCCAATAAGTTATGAACATTTTCTCGCCACAAAAGGAGCGGCTGCTAGAATGGAGCAAGGGGCTTCCAGTAATATTTCTGTCATTACACATGACCTTTGCCTCGCTTCAAGCAAGGCGGTTGATAATGTTTTGCCATGCAGTTTCCAGTACAAAATAATTAATGCATCGGGCATTTCTCATGAAAATTTTCATTGCGAAATTAGGTCACATATAAGCATAATTATATATGTAAATAATAGAAGTCTTAGCACTTTTTATTGCAGTCTGTATGGAAAAGATGTTGTATAATAATAGCCAATGCCATATTTTATTCTAACTTTGCTAATATGTATTTCTACAGACTTAGTGTGTTAAATTTCACATTAATAATTATTCACTCTTAAACGTATCGTCTGCATAAGAAATACCTTTTAAATAGAAAGAAGTTATCTTATTCACAGTGAATATATTTAATTTATTCATATATAACTTTACAAGTTATTTCTTCCGCCTTCTTCGCAACCTTCGTGGTGTAGTGGTCAGCACGCTCGACAACTAACCGAGAGGTCCGTGGTTCGATTCCCAGCGAAGTCGTTGCTCATTTTGTATGTCTCCTGCTTCGAAATACCTATCGTCTTTACAACTTTTAATGTTAACAATAGGTATAATCAGATCATTTACAATAGATCTCTTGAATCTTACACTTCAAAATCAAAGGAATACAAGCATTGAGATAAGAAAATACTAGATTCATTGTAACACTTCCAGTTATTTTCAGCTGATGAAAAAAGTTATACTATACACTTGAATTCCCTTAATCCACAGGTGTTAGTAAATGCATAATATTTGAAGCTAATTGTAGCTTGAGTTATTTTCTCGATGTAAAGAGCGATAATATGCCACGAACGTTAATCCGAATATCAGCGCGTGATAAGTTTAGCGAACGTGAAATTTTGACTATTAAATAAACTTATAAAATAATTCTAAAATACTTTTCTACCAAAATTATAGGAGAATTATATGCCATACATTTATAACATCGAAACAAATGCAAGATAAAACGTAACCAATAACATGAGCTCATAATTTCAAAGATTCAGCGTCATAAGAGCAACAGAAGCTCATTGGTCCATTTTTAAGCACTTCCCTCAGTGGCGATACTGATGTGCACTATGCTTGCGGTTGTCATCGTTGGAAGAAGATCATTCATTAGACCAGGCAATGGACTTAACAATGACAGCTGTTGCATTAGTGCAAGCGAAACCAGTGAACAAAATGAATGGTTTGATCCAAAGGACAATCAGCGAAATATTGAGCCTTTTACGAGTGCCTAAGATGCCAAAAACATTAATAAAAAATAAATAAGTTTTAATAAATTTTATTGAAATTAATACATCTATTTTTAAACTTTGATGCTGTCGGTTGCTCGGATCAACGCCTGCTAAATGAAAAGTTCATTGCCGGTCTCCATGGACGACGAGCTCAACGTATTAATACTGCAGTCATTAGACTATTTTAAAGCAGGAGGGATTAAAAATGCCCAATGCCGTCGCCGGGAATCGAACCTGGACTTCTCGAATACGCGCCAGTTATGCTACCATTACACTAAGAAGACACTCCCCTTTTTAAAGGGCGACTGAGGATTAGGGGACCCAACCGCCAAATCCTCGTGGTGGTGTAGAGTCATTAGGTTACTTTTGAAGCAGGAGTGGGAAACATGAAAAATCAGGAAGGAAACACCTTATAATACTATTTGTAATTTTAAATCACCCTCTTGGAAGGGTGTAACAGAAGATTTTGGAACATTGTTTAGTATTTAATCTTTAAGCCCTGTCATATTGGATTGCGTTTCAGCCTTCATAGCCTGCCTTTATAGCCAGTATTACCTATTTCTATAGGAATCTTTACGGCAAAAGTCTTCGAGTGGCTTTAAATGGCGAATTTGGCATGTTTGGTATTTACACTAAGCTGAATAATTTGCATTCATCTCCAATGAGATTCCGTGCATGGTCCTTTATTTTATTACTGCTGTTTTTTTCAATCTTAACGTGTCCCCGGAAAAACTCAATCTTTTGGGGAAAACGATTCGTTTCGTGACGGAATGGATAAAAAAGTGTACACAAGATGGAAAGTAAATGAATTCGAAAGCTGTACTGCCTTATGATGAATTTCTGGGTAATTTAATTGTTACTCTCAGGCTGCTTAAAAAGCAGACAAATGCTGGGCGTGTTCAGCTTAGCCCTTTTCATTTCATGTATGAATTTTGAAAAGTATTTTCTGTAGAATAAAGTCGTTGACGAATTACTTGTTCTCTTTACTTTTTCTTTGATTGTTACTTAAGATCTAAGGAGTTTCTTTTTTGCAGAATTATTTCCATAAAGCTGTCGCATTGCATCACGTGTCAAAGTTTTATGAGGTGCAAAAGAAGCATTTAAACTTTATTTGGGTTTAACTTGCAATAAAAATAAGTTCTCAATGCCTTTCAAGGGTTTGGGTTTATTCTAAAGAATTCGGATGAAGATGGACCTTTTTTTTTTTTTTTTTTGAAACTGAACTCACTTTATTAACTGAAATTAATTGCAAATGAGAATTTTTGCAGATTCTAAAGCAACAAGAATCAGCGTAATTCTAAAAAAATTGCATTATTAGATTTGAAGGTCCAATGTAGAAAATACCTCTTCAGCTGCAGGAGTGCGAATGACATACCGGACGAAGAAAAAGCTGCCATAAAATAAGGGGCACACTGCGTGGAATATTGTAGCAGAAAAACAGAAAGCTTTGCACTCCTTCAGCGGAAGACGCAGGTTCTATATTTAAACCTTCCAAACTTGGCCTGCAAATTTATGAATTCTCGTTGCCATAGCGCCTTCAATAATCGTTATTCGACGTGTTATTTTAACTTAATTAAAGATTTATTTTTATTATTTATTATGAGTAATACTTTGATAGATGTATACCCTGCAGCCCCCAAGAAATTCGGGACAGTCTTATATCGCTTATTGAAGAAATTAAACTCCTTTTTTTTCATGCCCCGAAAGCGCGACTTAGGATATATATTAGATCCATATATAGCATTGTTCTAACGTAGATTTTTGACATGAAATCGCACCTTTGTTAAATAACATACCCATCTTTTTCTATATTTTGATTCTACGACTCGAATTATACCAAAGTGCCAAGTTTTCTAAAAATCGCATGAGTAGTTTTTAAAAAAATTGGCTCTCAAAATTTTAGCTCCTCAATATTAATTGAATTTGGTATATATTTATTAATATGTATTTTTTATTAAACTTACTTAATTACTTCTTTCACAGTTCGAAATTTAGGTTAAATATCAATAAAATTCGCAAATATTTTCTGATTTATTTTCAAATTCTTTATTTTTTAATTGTTTTTTATTAATTTTGTTCAGAAATTTTTGACTTATGACCTATAAGAGTTTTACCCTTACCTTCAAGTAGATGTATTTCTAGGCATACCTCTAAAAGATTAGAGAATTTTGTTCAAAATTTCCGAAGATTTACGTGAATTTATGTACTGGCTCATTTCGAAATTTGGCATATTTGTTATAAGAGATAATAACGCCAAATGCGCTTTACACACTTTGTTAAAATTATTTGAAAGAATGAACGATGCATTTTTTTTCTGCTCGTGCGCAATTTAAAAGGGAAAGGAAAGTAGGTTACAGTAAATTAAGAATTTCGCCAAGTGAATTATTGACGACGCAAACTGAAAAACGTGCACCTAGATAAATTTTTTAATTTCTCGGTAAGTTTCCTCCTAAATTTTACAAAATTTAATTTCTCCATTTGTCATATACAGCGAATATCTTTTCAGAAAACAAACTATAGTTGTAGATGATTTGGGTCTTCTGTACAGGTACTCATCTTGGGAGATGATTAGTCACTCTTGATTTGCATAATTGCTTTTTAAGCTGTATTCTTTTAAGTCTCATCTTATCGGTTAAAGAAAAATATATGGGACTCTTGATAAAACTGATAATTAACTACAAAAATAAGTAGTGAACAATTCAGCAATAAAATAAACCTTATCAAAATATTTATCTAATCGTTAGTTTTTTGAACTATTGTAAGGGAATTAAATATAGAAAAGAAACTGACTACTTCATTTTAGCTTATTTACAGAATTTAGTGTGATTATAAAGTCTAAATTCTGTAAGGAATTATAAAAACTTAACGTTATAAATGTTATCCGGTATTTTTTAAAGCACTCTCTGTTTTTTAAGTTAGTCAGTCATTGAAGTCTGCCTGTTTGGTCTTCTTTTTTGGTTAATTACTTTCTTCTCTAAAGCTCATGAGTCATTTTTAAGTGAATTCATTATATTATTACCGTGAACCACTTATCTTACTTTTCTCTTAACTTTTTTTTCAACAGACTGTCAGTGCAATCTTCATAAACATAATCGTGTTTCGAAATTACACTCATGTCCGTAAATTAAAGATAATTCAGAATCACACGGAAATCGAACTCTAAAGTAAAAATTTCACCTGTAGAATTATCACACACATCTTCAAGAATAAATAGTATGCAAATTACAGGAAGCCATCACATGACGCCCATATTATATCACAATGACGAGAGTGTAAGAGAAGTGCATATAAGGAACGGTAGTAAAGAAGTAAAAGTGTTCACAAGCTTCTGTAAGCCGCTCAGTACCGCAACCGAATAGCTATGACACAGAGGACGCATGTGGATGATTTTTTACGTGGTAGAATTATTAGCCGCCTGTAATGTGGGTGTATAAGGTATTTCTCCCACTTTCTTCGCATGCCTTCGTGGTGTAATGGTCAGCACACTGAGCTGTAATTCAGAGGTCCGTGGTTCGATCCCCGGCGAAGGCAATGCATATTTTTCATCTCTCCTGCTTCCAAAAAAATCCTAATGTCTCTACACTGGCGCCCGAACTAAAGGATGTGGATTGGCGCCCGAACTAAAAAGGGTTGTGGATGATGACTCTCCACACCCAGGATTTGGCGACTAGGTCCCCTAAAAACCCTAGTCGCCCTTTAAAAAGGGGAGTATATAAGGTATTTCTCCCACTTTCTTCGCATGCCTTCGTGGTGTAATGGTCAGCACACTGAGCCGGTATTTCAGAGGTCCGTGGTTCGATTCCCGGCGAAGGCGCTGCTAATTTTTCATGTCTCTTGCTACGAAATAACCTAATGTCTCTACAGGTGTACTCAGGCGGAAGTATCCGAGGAACTTGGAAAAGCCCAAAATGTCAACTCTAGGCTTTGGCAATGATTCAAAAATAATGTAAATGTCAGTAGATATTACCGTACAGTTCGTCCCCGAGTTACAACGCCGAATGGCGACCGGTATTTGGCAGTAACTGCCAAAAGAAGCAGAAGGAGCACAGCATCAGACCTGTCTCGTCAGCTATCTTCAGCCGCGGGTATTAGTTCTCCATCTACGCATACCGCCTAGCCAGGTGCTGGCGCAACACGGCCAATCTAAACGTCTTACAGATCCGGGAGTTCAATCAGCCACGGGTGCGACACTTTCAAGGCAAACCGTGTACAGACGTTTGGGACAGATTGGTCTATATGCTTACAGGCCTGTCAGGTGTATTCCGCTGACGCAACGTACCGCTGACGTAACGCCAGCGGTTAACTTGGAGTACAGAACATGCAATGCGGACATCGTCACAGTGAGCTTGTGTGATGTTTTCCGACGAGTTTAGGTTTAGCTTGCTGTCTGATTCACGTCGGACTTTCATATGGAAAACTCCAGGTACCCGCTACCACCAAGACGACATTAATAAACGATACCATTACTATGGCGCAGGACTGCTCGTTTGCGGTGGAATTATACTGGGCTCCAGAACAGATCTGCATGTCTAGATCTGAAACATAACAGGCCACATTTATAGGAATATCATTCTGGAACAACATGTACTTTCTTTAGGGGTGCCATGATCGCAGAATTTGTGTTTGTGGATGACAACACTCGTCCTCATTGTGCAACCATTGTAAAGGAATGCCTTCAATCTGGGATATCACCTGTATCGATTGGCCAGCGTTCTCACCTGATTTGAATCAGAAGAACATGTGTGGAACATGCTTGGCCCACGAATTGCAGCTAGTCAGGCACCTCCTACATGTGACCGAAACTTTGGGGAATACTGCTTGCTGAGTGGAGTAATCTTCCCCAAGAACAACTTGATAATTTGATACTCAGCATGCCTAGGCGTTGTAGACACTATATTTCATCGTCTGGGAGACATATAACGTATTAACCATCATACTAACAATGTAATGTTAAGTTTTTGTAAATTTTTGTTCTTTATCTTTCGTTTAATAAGTGGGCTTTATGAATAAGTCAGATTTGCTTTGTTACTGAACCTTTATTTGCCGGAGCTGGCATTATCCTTAATTTATGGACATGAGTATATACTCTTTTGCTCTTTATTTTGTAAACATCTTAGTTAAACTTAATGATTAAAAATTAACGAAACTTAAAATGCACACACCAAATTTCAAAATGAACTTAACCGAGTTCACTAATATCAAAAAACAACGTGATAACAGAAATAGAATTTGGAGCAATCTGATTTGTTAAGCATAGCCAACTTTACATACACAGAATGAAAAAATGTGTAAAAGGCTTAGAAATGCATTGATTATTTAAAAAGCGTCGCATTAAAATCATCGAATTACTTATGCGGTAAATTACATTGCTCTGAGAAAGAATAAAATTAATGATTCAGAAAAAATTAACTACTATTTTCCACAAAAGCGATTTTTATCGTTATATCAAGAATCAGAAATGTATTCCTTGATTTGTTATTACAGAAAATATTTTAATTTGGTAGTAGAGTTAGACATTTGGGGAAGATCGCCTTCAAGCCCAGATAAGAACATCTTATAGAACTTCACATTCCAATCATTACTTAATTTCTGAACAACTTTTCAAGCGCATGATTAATTTAATTTTAGAGAACTTTCATTCTCCAAAATATTTTCTTGAGTTTTTTAAGCGTTCATACGAGTTTTTCTTTTCTGCAATAGTTTTCAAAGTGATCCATTTTAAATCCTGTACATGGTTTACTTACATTGCTTATAAACTACCAAGTACACTGTAAAAAAATTCTGTAAGGTTACTAAGAAAACTCAAGGAAACTGGGATGCCACGGACTATTTGAGTAGCTGTAACAAGGACATTCTAAGTAACTTTACAGGGATTATACTTGTAAAGATTATAAGGTATTTCTCCCACCTTCTTCACATGCCTTCGCGGTGTAGTGGTCAGCACGCTCGACGCGTAACCAAGAGGTCTGTGGCTCGATTCCCGACAAAAGCATTGATCATTTGTCAAGTCTCCTGCTTCAAAATAATCCTAATGTCTCTACACTGGCGCCCGAACTCAAAAGGTTGATGATGATTTTTCATTACAATGATTTGGCGATTAGGGCCCCTAATCCCCAGTCGCCCTTTAAAGGGGGAGTATATAAGGTATTTCTCCCACCTTCTTCGCATGCTTTCATGGTGTAGCGGTCAGCACGCTCGACGCGTAACCGAGAGGTCCGTGGTTCGATTCTCGTCTAAGGCGATGATCATTTTTCAAGTCTTCTGCTTCAAAATAATCCTGATATCTCTACAAGGTTATAGGGGTTTGACATGTAATGTTGTAGGAAGTAACTGTGTAAGGAAAGAATAGTTTTCCTATAGTGTTGAAGTATAACTGGAATAGAAAACCGAACCATACTTTATCAAACAATTGTTTTGATAGTTAAGTCGTATATTTAAAATGCACGATTATTTGACTTTTAGATATATTTTTTATTCAGATCTCAACTAAACCGTCTCTATGATTACCTGAAACGAAATGAGCGAAATCCATGTCGACTATATCCAAAATCCAATAATATTTAAAAACCCTGGACATAATCCGGGGTAAACTCCAAAGGAAGACAGAAAAATCTACTCTAAATCTGCATAATCCTTAAAGAGCATTTGTTTTATTTTATAGATATATTTATAATTAGTTTTTCTTTTTCATACTGCACGCCTTCATGTTGTAATTGTAAACACATACGGCTGATAAATGTAGGGACTAGAGTTCGAATTTCGACGTAGACACTGAAGAATCTGAAGCAGGAGACATGAAAAATGACCAATGCAGAGCCTCGAACCTGGACCTCTAGAATACGGACCGAGTATGCTACAGTTACACCACGAAGGCATGCAGAAACTATGGAGAAAATACCTTATATACTCACCCTTTTAAAGGGTGATTGGGAATTAGGGGACCCCCATGGCCAAATGATGGGGTGACGAATAGTTTTCCACCACCTTTTATTTCGGGTGCCACTGTAAAGTCATTGGCTTATTTTAAGCAGGAGAGGTGAAAACTGTGCAGTGCTCTCTCCGAGACTCGAACCTGGGCCTGTCCAATACGCGCCGAGTGAGCTACCATTACACCACGAAGCCATGCAGAAAGGAGGGAGAAAATACCTTATAGCATCTTGAGCTTTCTCTACTTCCTTAGTTTCAAAAAATTCTTAATGACCACTATAAGCAGCCCTCAAACTAAGATACGGTGGACGATAATTCATCACTGCCTGAATTTGAAAACTAGATTCCATCCTCTTCAGTCTATGTTTAAGAAGGGGAGAATGTAAGGAATTTTCCCTTGCTTATTCCGAGTTTTCTTGGTGCAGTTGAAGTTACTTAACTTCCCGCTACCAATCGAAAGGTCAGGATTTCGAATCCAGGCAAGAGCATTCCATGTTTTCTCTCGTTTTGCGCTTCAAAAAGCACAATATAATCTACATATTTCCTACAATTTATCGTCCTATGATTCCTTAAAATTTATCGCCAGGCTATAGGTCGTTAGGCCAGGTATCGTCAGGTTTTATAGGTTGGACACAAAATAGGGTATGACATAAAAAACCATGTTATTAGAATTTTGGTAAAACTTTGAGAGAAAATGCATACGACGTACTAACCAGAAAGAAAATTTTGAACAAGATAAAAGAGATAAAAACTGAATCTGAAGTTGAGTACAGGCAAAGTCAGGATTTATAATAAATTAGACTCCGAAGAAAAGCTACTGTTAGAATTCTTGATTATAAAAAGACTTGTAATTTTAAAATTTTATTTCATTATCCAAACAATTTATATAACGAATATTTTACGAAGAAATACGCTACATTAACACACACTTTAATTAATTATTTTATTCCATTTTTTCTCGGATTTCTTCAATAATTCTATTCTACTTTATATTATCACGTACAGTATCCTTCCCACAGTCTGCCTTGATGAAAGAAGCTTAAAATGTTTCTGAGTGGATAATACAGTGAAAGTAAATAAATATTATACAAAAATACTAGCGTATGCACGTTCAATTTTTACAGTTCCTTATCATAAAGAAAAATACAAGTTTTACAAATATTTGTGTTTTTTAACATCCTTTTCGTTTGAATTACGGCAAAGAAAATCTCAGCATCATTCCCATTCATTTGTAAATTTCCTTAATAATAGTGATGACCGATGAGGATGATGATGATAATCATAAAGGTTTAGGAAAACCCAGTGCAAATAATAATTTGGTTCCTGATAAGAAAACCTAGTCCAAATAATAACTTGTTTTAGCGCGTTGTTTTTTGTGTAATGTTATATTATAAGTAGTTAAAATACATACATTAAAATAGCTAACTACCTTGCTTACTCGTGTATTAGTTGCCTTTTTTTTTTTTTTGCCAATTTTTCATTGTGAAAATCTAGGTGCGGCTGTTATGCGGGGAAATCTACTACACAATATTGTACACTTCAATGCTAAAACATGACTGGTATAAAAAATTATAATAAAATTAATAACTTACAAAACGTTTCCAGATTATTTGCTGTTTATTAAATACTCTTTTCTTCAGTTGCACACAAAAGAGGCATTTTTTATTTTATGGTAATATTCTTACAGACATAAAATTCACAAATAATCTTCGTGAAAATTTTGGCAAAAAATTCTAATAACATAATACAAAATTCATAATAAATCACTTTCACTGAAGGTATCAGTATCACTGCTGTAAAGTGAATCGGTGCCTGAAGAATCTTCGTCATTCCATAAAACGTCATCTTTGCTTCCGTCCGAAGCGCTGGATGTACCGCATATCCATAATTTTGTAATGCATAAACACCAGAAAAAGGTTCATTTTCTATTATTTGGAAAATTTCATACTTTGGTCCTCTGAATGCTCGCCTATTTGCATTTGTTTCTTATAGCAATTGTTTGGATTTTCTCCTATCCCTTATTAAGTTTTCTCTTACATTCCATTCTTTTTCAACAGCTCTGTTTCTATTCTCTATTCAATAATCTTCAGTTTAAATCCCGCCTTATATCTTTAATTAGCTTCCAAAACACACCACTACGAAATTCGCTGCAAAACAGAGCATTGGCAAAGATTCTTTTTCTTTTCTGTAACTTTAGATATGTGCAGCCCAGTAAATTTAAAGCGCATGCATACTTTGTTTAACGAAAAACAAGTTGAAAGTTTTAAAATGTGGCGGGAATAAATCACTGGAGGAATTTTTATAGACATTTTCAAGGCTTTCGATCGCGTCTGGTCGATGCCATCATATACAACCTACACTGTCTAGGCTTCCCAGACTACAACATTAACATTACTAATTCCTACCTAACAGGTAGACACTTTGTTGTTCACGTTTCTGGCACAAATTTTACAAGCCGAGCCGTTAAGGCATGTGTCCCACAAGGGTCCTTACTTGGTCCCGCCCTCTTCAATATTTACGTGAATGACATTCCCACCACACAGGACACAGCATTTGCAATGTATGCAGATGACACGGTGATCCTTGCCCAAAGTACATTCACCGGTCCAGTCATCCAACGATTACAAAATTATATCTATGGACCTGGCTTGTAAAATAAAAGATTCAAGTAAATGCTAGCAAAACTCAGGCCACACTCTTCCCCAGGGAAAAGAAAATCGAGAAGAATCTAAACTTGTACTTTTCACCTCAATTCCCTGGGCCAAGCAGGTCCTTTACCTTGGGGTGATCCTAAACAATACTCTCACAAAATCCCCACATATCACATCGCTTATATAGAAATCTAGAGCACGTAAAGCTAGATTCTTCCTTTTAACTGCTCGAAACAGTGTTTTATCTATAGACAATAAATTACTCATTTATAAATCCATTTTGCGTCGCATACTCTGTTATGCAAGTCCAGTTTGGACATATGCCTGTAAATCGAGCCGAAAACGTCTGCAAACTGCTCAAAATTGTGTCCTACTCCAGATTACTAATGGTATATTCGTAATAATCGAATACATGAAGAACTAAGGGTAGTTCAACTAAGAGCACACTATTATAATGTGGCTAGAAAATTTCATAAAAGACAGCAACAAATTGACAATCCCGTCATAAAAATTGCAAATTAAGATTACAATGACCTAAACAATATAAATAGGCCATTGGCCATCTTAAATACCTGGATCACGTAATTACTCGTGTATTTTTCATCTGCACTGTTTTGTATCTGTATAATTTTGTTTCTCTAGTGTAACATTATATTATACATCTATTGTATTCTATTTTGTTCTTTCTGCTGTAATTTATAGGTTGTCTATACCGAACAGATTCGACGTGACCATTTGATTTCCAGCTTGCCATATCATATGTTTATTACAGCTCCATTCTACTCAGTTCACCAGCTCGACAGCAATGTGCTTTCCTCCTTTCGTGAAATCTAACGTTATCTTTCTAAAAACAAACTCAAGTTATTTATTCTACATATATATACGAGTATATACTAATTTTTTTAGAACTAACTAGAAACCATATCTATCTGTTCCTAGTTATTTTTTGCGATCTGTTCGAAATGAAAATATGTTCTACGGGGGTAGGGCTTCGAGCCCAGGTACTGACACCGTTCTACTAGCAGCGGCGAATAAGAAATCTGCCTCAGAGAGCTGTTCCATCCTCCCAAGGAAATAGGCAATTCAGTTCCTTATCTCGCTATGGAAGTGACCATTAAAAATGTCAATAGAAGTGATAGAACAGATGAATCCATTATGAGTACTAGTTCTGAGAAGGGTACAGCTGATAATTTTCTATTTTCTAGATGAAGGTCAAATAAGCGACTACGACTTTTATGCGGGGAAAATATTTTGATGAATTTTCTGCGTCAAACGGGGGGGGCGAAAATTACGCTAGTAAACGCGGTACTTGATTGGTGATTATGATTAGTCATAAGAAAAATTAACTAAATTTATGTGGGCACAAAAAACTTCTAAAATAATAATAAAATGCTTTCGATTTCTTTTATTAAAAAATTAAAGAACACTGTTCAGAGTAAGTTAATAAAGTGAGGAATGAAGATAAAACTGTTCAACGTTTCAAGAAGTTCAAGATATTTAATATAATTCCCTAAACTACCTTTTGTCACTTTATCTTTTCAAAATCAAGTCTTCGAAAAATGTGACAAAGTATATTTTGCTATAAATTTAAAGCTTGAGAATATTCTTGAATAGAAGTATATTTTTCAGAATTAAAGTCAAGTGCAGAGTTTGAAGAAACTATTGTTTTTCATGAGGCTTCTTCGTAAAAAACCTTTATTTGAAGATGAACAAAGATCGTACAAATCAGAAATGGATTTCTTCTTCTTCTTTTTAGCCCAAAGGTCGTTAGCCCAGACGGCTATTAATTGTGGTTTGGCATTTTGTGTTGAAACCTTTAAATTTTCGTTTCACTTTTAGAATTGTTCCCACCAAATATTATTGCCCTATGTTATATTTATAGAAATTAAATAATGAAGAATCTGCATAAATGTATGTATGTTTCTCGCACTGTGTTAAAACAACGGTACCTAGAGTCATCAAACTTTAAATAATGTACGTTTTCACCCGAATATGGGGATCCGGAAGCCAAAACTTGGAATTTGTTTTAATATCCATTTCATATTTTGTAACACTTTGACGAATTTTTGATTAACAAACTCAACGATTTCAAAACGAGCAATGGTAACCCTCTACGGGAAAAAAATAAATAAATAACATTTTAATGTCCAGCGCCGCGAGACTATTTGACCGCCGTGTATCGGAAATTCTAAAGATATTTTAAAATTAAATTTTAAATTTATTATACGAAATGTATTTCACATTTTAAAATTATTTTACGATATTACTGTTGAATTGAATTTTATGGTTTAAGGGCAAAGAACACGATATTTAATTAATAAAGGTAACACACAAAACGTTAAAAAACGCCCCTTTGTGTGTAATGTAAAATCTGAAAGCTTTCAGATTTTTTTAACACTATTTAAGCTATAACAGTTTAAAGAAAAGATCTGTAAAAACAGAAGTGAACGTCAAATGAATTGAATATTGAGGGAAGAAATATCGCCCCATTTAATTCGGATAAATATGAACTATATACTTCATGCTCTGTACGTTTATAAAATGTTATTTCTTAATAATTGTTTAACCATGATAATGGCATCAAATATATTGCTTATGGGTTAAAAAAGTAATGATTTCGAAATGTTCGCGAATTTTTTTTTAAAGCGTACTTTGTTTTAAAAACTGATAAATTTTATTTAAATGTTTATGATTTCAATATAAAGTGCTAATGAAATATTTGATTAATGTGATGCTTTTATACCACGGTATATACATTGTTGGCCATTTGCCTAGGATAGGCAGCTCTGTCACCCACAGCAACTACGAAAAGAAACAAAGCAAAATGTGAATAATCGGAATAAATGCGGGATATAGTAAGAAAAGGTACGCGTATGCAAATTTTCAATTCCTCTCCTGTTCATCACGGGAAAGCGCTGACAAAAGATTTGAAGGATTTGACGCGTGTGGGCAATTGTTAAAACCAAGTGAAATTTACAATAAATATTTATTTGACGATCTTAAAAGTTTCGATATGTCTTCTCGACATCACTCCTGATTTTATACATGGCCATGTGCTTGAAAAGATCAAGAAGGGCGAAAAATAGCAGGTGTTGCCAGAGAGTTCAACATCGCCCATAGCATTGTTTCACGGCTGTGGAAAGCTTTTAAAATAACTGAAACTTTATAGAGAAAGATCGTGTTAGATGTACGACATCTGCAGAAGACAAGTACACTGACCCATTGGCAAGAAGAAATCGATCATATCTCAGCAAGTAGCAAATGAGTTTCAAGCTGTCACAGGATAGTGGATCTCCCAGAAAACTGAGACCAGACGTTTAGAAGAAGGAGGAATGTAGAGACCTGTTGTGCGTCCTCAGACCTGTTGTGTGTGTACCATTGTCCAGACAGTACCGTATCGGCCGTTTGCAATGAGGTCGCGATCATCGCAGTTGGACTGAAGACGACTGAACTTGTTTGTTCTCTTCTCAGGTGAAAGCGTCAGTCATAGAACTGTCGACGCCAACTGACTTGACGTGAGAGCTGTACTAGTCGTCTAGAAAATATCCAAGAAAGGGACCGATATCCGAGATGCAGTATCATAGTACGGACTGGCACCATGGTCAATGAACGCACGCTTCTACGTATAACTGTAGCTGGGACTATGACCGGCCAACGATACTACTGCCTCATGTTCGCCTTCTCCGTTGTGCTTTCGGTGATAAATTTCTTTTCATTGTCGACAACGCCCCATGTCATTGAACACTCTCTGTTCATCTCTGTCCAGATAGCGAGAATATTGAACATTTCGTGTGGCCAGAATATTCTCTAGATCTAAACTCTACTGAAAATGTTGGAGGTGCTCTGGGGAGGCGACTTGCTGGTGGAAAATATCCTCTAACGAACAAGAACATCCTCATCCGTGCCTTGACAGATGAGTTTTAACTATTGCCTTAATAGTTGTGTAAGGTTTTAGTTAAACTAACCAAGTTTATTTTAATTTAAATCTTTTCTATCTCCTCTCTGCTTCAACTTCCTGTCAGAAGAAGCGCGCGTTTTAGCTTATGCTAATTTTTGAAGTTCAGCCAAGCACTATTTAAGCCAGAGGTAAAAACCTCTCGGTGTGTGAGAGCTTTGCCTCAGATCACGGTCACGCTGCTCAACGCTCGCCTGACCAGCTAGCAGTTTAAATTTATAAGCCATAGTGCTTACTACGTGATTGCTTTGTAAAATAAATTAAAGTGCGGTAGTATTTAGTATATCTTGCTACGCACCCTTTTAGATAGAGGCCAACTTCCGCGAATTGCTCTGCGAAGCAAAGTTGATTTAATTTCTATTTTAGGTTTAGTTTTGAAATTATTTGATTGTTACGTTAAGACCCAAGTGCGGTCTTTTACTTTCTGTATCTCTTCCAAGTTGGGAAGTTTTTGTAATTACTAGTGATTGAATAAAAAAAGGATTTCAAATCCCTTCACGTGCAGTTATTCTCCAGCCCAGCAGTTACACCAGAACATAGCGTACCTTCCGCTCCCTGTTCCAGTTCAGGACTTAGAATTTGAGGATAAGAACCTTGTAAGTAATTTACCATGTTCTCAAAGAATACACACAGAATACTAAGTCCTCATAGTTGCTGCTGGATAATTTTGTGCAAAACATGGCACCAGGTATGGAAAATTGCATCGCACTCCATGATTGTCAAATCCCGTATTGACACTTCTCTCAAAGATGCCTGCTGTCGTTAATATGCATCTTTCCAGAATTAAGCCAACTTATCCTGTTGTTAATAACGGTGCCATTGGGGGTTGCTATTAAAAATTAACCCAAAAGTATAATCTTATAACATTGAAATGCTTACAAAAATGCTATACGGAACTACAACTTTGATATATTATCTATAAATCTTTAATGCTTAACTCATGACACCCATTATAATATACAGATTTTGCATTATTTAAAAATTACGAACAGTGTTAAAAGTGCATGCATATTTTTGTACCCAGACAACAGGAAAATATGAATATTAATATTGACCAACATAATAATTGGAAAATAGGTTATGGATAAGAACTGCATACACACCTTATACATGAAATAAACATGAATTTCTCGACAAAAGGCATTGTAGGACGTCAGCAAATCTTATAATCTTCCAAAATTTGAGTAACTTCTTAGTTACTCAAATTAGTACCGCGGTATTAATAAGAATCAGGATAAAGATAATTAAGAACTTACAGTCACTACAAAAAAAATTATATGGCATGACGCTGACCAGTATGCTCTAAGTATCATTATACCACTGTTAATGGTAACAATATACACTGTTAAAGGGAGCAATTAGTCATAAACTGTCAAAGATAGCAAATAGTTAATGAACTTAAATTACTAGCCGTAATTAGGTATATGTTGCAGCTTAGCATTGTGATTTATACTGAGACTTGAGGTTTTTAATGTAATTTTCTGTAAATAATATATCCATCTGTTAAGGCCATTGTAAATATTGTATACCTTATAATTATATAATCACTGTGCAATTGCGCATATATATGTAATAACTGTACTTTTTGCGGAAGATGAAAACAATTCACTTTTAGTCATGGCCAAAAAGATTGCTGCGTAGATGTCTGGACATTATGGAGTAATGCAACGTTTCTCAACCTTTCATTATTCGAGGCCCAGTTTTCAATCATAATTTTCATCGCCCCCCACGCATACAATAAAATGTATACAACAATAATATATATTGAGTATTTTGATTTCTGTTTTTAAATTATTTTTAACTAACTGCCAAAACAAGAGTAAAAGCGAGCCAACGTTGGCGAGAAACCACATCTCGCATTTTGCCAAGCGGGCGGTTAGCGAATGAAAGCGGGGAAAATTTAAATATTATATTTGAAATGAAAGCCAAACAGGAAGATAACGTTAAAAGAATATGAAAGTACAAAAATTCGTTAATGAAAGTTAACCTAGACGGGGTGAGCTAAATTTAGAAAGGGGAATAGTTTTTTTGGGAATAATAAAAAAATAAAACAGAAGCATTTCTCATTCGAGTCGATCGCTATCGAATCTATCGAATGTTATATATGCTTTCGTGTTAATTGCAGTTCACCGTATTAAATATTCACGGCATCAGATTCATGCAGACTCGTGGATAATTTTTAAGCGGCCGTAAGCGAGCATTAGATGATAGTGCAAGCATCATCAAGTATACAGACGAGCATGGTTCCGAAAATAAAATCAAGAAAATATTCTCAAGAATACTTAAATTTGGGGTTTACCATTACTGAAGTACGTACATGAAGAAGAAAGGCTCCTGTGTATCATTTGCTCAAAAATGTTGGCCGCAGACAACATGAAACCTAATAAACTTAAACGACATTTGGAAACGCTTCATAGTGAGTAAGTCAACAAATCCAAAGAATTCTTCGGATTAAAATTAAAATCATATAAAAAGCAAAAATCCTTTTTTAAAGTAACTTTGTCTCTGAATAAAAAAGCTTTAATTTCATCCTACGAAGTTTCATATTAAATAGCCAGATGTAAAAAACCTCACACCGTTGGTGAAGAGATTTTGCCAGCAGCAATTGAGATTGTAGAAACTACACTGGTGTCCAAAAGTTAAGCATAAATTGTAAAATGCGAAAAACATGGAGTAAATATTCGTAAAATTATTACAAATTTCTTGCGGATATTAATTGGGTGAAGAAGAAACACTGGGTTTATGCAAAACTTTTCAGTCGACTACGTCCTGCGTGAAACACCTGCGCATGTCGGAACGCAGAGAAACCGATTCACGCAACACAGGCAGTTCATACAAGTTTCGGCAACTGCTGTGCGAAAGAACGTTGTTAGCCATCAAACAAGTGAATGATGGCACAAAGACGCCAATTGGAGATGTTTGCGAAAGGACGAATCGTTGGAATGCTGGAATCCGGACGATCACAAACCGAAGTGTCTCGAATTCTGAATGTGAACCAGTCTGTGATCTTAAGACTGTGGCAGAGGTTTCAAAGAACGGGAGATGTTACCCGACGACCAGTATCAAGTCGACCAAGACTCACAACCCCTCGCCAAGACCGATATCTGGTAATAAGAGCGCGACGTCAGAGGAGCAGTTCTGCCAGAGCACTGGATTCGGCGCTCACAGTTGCCACAGGAATACGAATTTCGAGACAAACTGTTTACAGGAGACTCAATCATGCTGGCCTGTATGCCAGAAGACCAGCAGTTTGCATTCCCCTCCCGTCTGCGCAGAAACGCGCTCGTTTGAACTGGAGTTTGAAACATCAACATTGGAGTGTGGGAGAGTGGGCCAATGTGATGTTCAGTGACGAGTCCCGGTTTAGTCTGAGTACTGATTCTCGTCGGGTAGCGATATGGAGAGAACGTGGAACACGTTTTGAACCAAGAAACATATCGGAAAGACATCATTTTCCATCAAGGGGAGTAATGGTATGGGCAGGCATCATGATGGACGGCCGCACAGACCTCCATTTCTTTGACACGGGGTCTGTGACTTGTCAAAGATACAGAGACGAAGTTCTTGAGCCTTATGTTCGCTTGTTTCGAGGTGCTGTCAGTCCTGACTTCATATTCATGGATGATAATGCGCCATGTCACCGAGCGGTGCTGGTTGATGACTTCCTTGAAACGGAAAACATGCAGCGCATGTCATAGCCTGCGAACTCCCCTGATTTAAAGCCTATCGAGCATGTATGGGATATGCTCGGGAGACAAGTTGCAGCCCTTTCGCACCCACCAAGCTCCGTTACAGAACTGAAGAGAACTCTCCAAGAAGCTTGGAACCGTTTGCGCCCACAACTCATTCATCATCTCATAGCAAGCAAGTATGGTAAATCGCTGTGCAGCGTGCCTGGCTGTCAGAGGTGACCACACGAGTTATTAAACTGCATCATCAGTAATTTATTAACGTTTTCTTCCATTTTTTCTTTAAAGTGTGAACTCTTGCTATTCTCAGTTTTCTTTCAAATTGCCACTTTTGATTATAAAATTAATTATTATCGTTCTTTTGATTTGCTTCCTTATTTTATAACCATTTTACACTCGCATATCACGTTTTCAGCCATTCTGATTTACAGTTCCTTCTTTATTCACATAATTATCAATTATGCTTAACTTTTGGACACCAGTGTATGTTTGGGGATAATTTTTCAAAACAATTGCAGTCCATACCTCTTTCAAATGATACTGTTGGCCGTCGAATTGGTGATATAACTGAAGATGTACAGCTCCAGCTTTTCTCGAAGTTGAGTGACAAATTGTTTTCAGTACAGCTTGAAGAAGCAACAGATAAAGATACTCATTTCATTGCCTATGTTTTTGTGATAATATGTCAGTAGTAGAAGAACTACTTTTCTGAAAACCAATAGAACTCAAAGCAACAGCGCTCGCATTATTTGCTATTTTAAATGATTTTATGAACGAGGCAAACATAGAATGGAAAAACTGCGTCGGAATATGCACCGATGGTGCTTGTTCAATGTCATCATTCTTCTACTCCGAAACAACGTCCGGGCTCTGATGTGACCTGATCGTCAAGCTTCATCATTCCTGTGCCCATCTTCTAAATTAATCACACATATATATGTATATATTTTTCTAGCTCATTGGGATCTCCCTTAAAATTATGTAATTTTTGACTCATGCCTCATTGGCTACTTTTGTTTACTTGTACATTAGCTTTACCAAGTTTTTGTAAAGTTTACTCTGTAGTACTTTTATTTGTTTTAAATTTTATGGCAGGCGCGTCGGGAAAAGGAACGATAAGAATTGAGACCTACGGTATTATGTAGATTATTATCTATTTTTACCTGCTAAAGTTTTTCGCTTTTGTCTCAAGTATTGTCGTTTGACGAAACGCGTAATGAAGTTTACCTATGCACGAGATGATTCGCTTTTCCCTTGACAAGTCTGCAACAAGCTCGACGTAGGCTTAAATTGCCATTTACTGCCATTCTTTGTAATTTTTCTGGTGTTTTATTTTAATTTTGATTGTGCTTTAAATGCTTTTTTACGTGTTAAAATTTTTAAATGTTGAATTTCTTGAATACCAATATTTAGTTTTTAGTTTTTTTGCGTTATTTTTCTTTTGAGTAATAAATTTTTGTTAAAGTTTTTTTAAACTCTGGAACGTAGGTATCAAATTTACTTTTAGGCGATTGCCTTTAGAATTTTTCTCTTTTTGCTTGGTATTTGAATGACTAATTTACTTTTAGGCAATTGCCTTTATTTTTCTCT